>JAPMOR010006592.1:175194-208294 GCA_026543865.1 Argiope aurantia
ATATATTAATCATGTTTTAAAAATGTCCCAGGTGTACTTGATTCCTTAAATCAGATAATTCTTTTAAGAAATTACACTGTTATGTATAGCGTTTCCAATATTACTTTAATTATTCTTGTTATATATTCAGATCTAATTTTTTTAAAAAAATTATATTTAAAAATAATTATTTTACTAGATTTATCCTGAGTCTATCAGAAACCGTCATAATTTTCTTAAAAATTGATTTCTGTTTAGTAGCAAGTGGATAATTGCTTTATGTGTTAAAAATCAAACCAGCTTAAAATTTATCCATTTGAGAATTATTTTTATTTTTCATACAAGTTGATAAAATATTCTTTAGGAAAATTTAATTTACTTAAAGAAATAATACAGAAAATGTATTGTTTGTGATTTTGATAAATATTAATGATAATTTTTACACCAGATGGTGATATTTAATAATGTATTGTTTATTACATAAAGCAGCTACAATTTTAAATTCATAAACAACCGAACGATATTCAACGGTAAGCTACAAATAAAAAATATCCCCATCATTATTAGGGTATAATTTAATTTATTTTGATTGAGATTTTATTTGCTCGAATATTATATACTGTAAAATGAAAATAAAAATTACACATTTGTTCTTCCGCATCTGACAGCATATAAATATTTCAATAATGTTTTCGTTTAAAATTAATTTCAAAAAAGTAAATAAATCTAAATTAAAAGTAAACAAGCTCCTGATACAGAAATCTGGGATTTTTATAACTACATCCGCCTAAATATTTGATAGGATATGTTTACCTTTTATTGATGAAATATTTCTTTATTCCTTCATAATTTGGTCTTCAGTGACACCATGAGAAAAATAAGGATATCTTGAACTAATTCATATGCCATTATGAAATACCTTCTACCATTTATATAAGGGTGTATAAAACTCATGGCATAGATCAAAATTAAATTTACCACTTAATTATCGAGGGATTTTATTATTCATTTCTGACATAAATTACAATTATTTGAATTTAAATGAAAAAAAACCATATTAAATAAGGATTCAACTTTTGAAACTAAGTAAACAACATGTTTATGTTTGATTTCTATGTATTTAAATCTCTAAATATCATTAAAATTTCGACACATTTTAAAAATTTTATATTACAATTTTAAACCCATTCTTATACTAATGAGTTAAGTGTCGAATATTTTTGAATAATTTAATAGTAATTTTGAAAAATATAAAAATACTATTATTAATAAAATCACTAAACAGCAGCTATGAGAAAAACATATGGAAACTAAAAACAATTTTTATAAAGTTTAATAAAAAAAAATCTATAATATTTTTACTTTGAAATTTAGTATAATTGAGTATTCCTAAGTTAATAATTCCTTTGTTTTTCATATGCATGAATAATTTATATTTAAATAAAAGATAACTCAAGATATTAAAAATATATATCTCTCTCTTTTTTAGAATTTGTAGACATATATAAACTTTCAGAAAATACGAAATATTTTTATTTAAATCAAATAGATTTTATGTAAAGCTTCCTTAAATAACTTCTAAATATGGTAGTCCATTAAAAATTAAATTATATAAGGAATAATAATTACAACTAATATACAGAAATTTGACAAAAACTATGACAGACATGAAAAAAAAAAACTGAAATTAAAGCTTTTAAGAATACATTCTCAAAAGATTTCTTGGTATGAACGCGAGATGCTCCAGGAATTGAAACACTTCCAATTAACATCTTCTAATTAAAAATAGAGAAAATTTAAAGGCTGATTGGAAATGAATGATGGAATTTCTTGATTCCATCCAATCTGAAATTCTTATCAACATTCATTCTTAACAAATATAGACTTTAACTATTTCATAACTGGGCATTTAAACAGCTGTTCATCTAATTTTACGGTCGCATGCGATCAACATCGTCCTTTCCTAAAAACACTTTTTTAACCTTTGGAAAGGGCCACATTCCAGGCCCTTCATTTTCCTTCATTGAGATTATATCACCGATTCACGGTTCATTTTAAAGGGTTTTTGCCATTTCATCAAAGCTGAAGACTTATCAAGCGATTTCGAATTCAGACCTTCCTGAATCCTGCTCATTTTTGTGAACTGGATTCCATGTGGACGTCAGTGCCGTCTCTTAGAAAAAAATTTCACATGTTATTGAAGTGGGATGTAGTAAGAAAATGAGTCCCCACCAGCAGCATCCTCTGTCATTAATAGAGAACTGAGGCAACCCTAAAGTTGAGTTAGAAGAGCCAAAATGACCATGAACGCAAGCAATGATTCTCTCGCAGTTTCAATTCTCGACGCAGGTGAGACTTCATATATTCAACAGGAACCTCTCATAATCCCACAAAATGAGGCCCAGTTAATGGAATAAATTGGAAGTCGATTTTTAATAGGCACGAGCAGTGTGCGTGACCTTTCTGGATGATCACCAGAAGGAATTTATGAAAGTCATCCCTCATATTTTTGACACTCTTTAAGTTATTCGGTTGTCGCAATACATATGACGAGATATACCAATATGGATGCTGAGCCTCCTCAACTACACGATGAAAGCATCTGTAGTCAGCTTCGTTACTGTCTCTAATTTGATCGACTTTCGTAGCCGAACAGAATGGTCCAAACCTATATTTACTTGGCTCCCATCCTTTATTGAACTTCATTAACAGCAGACCTGAGTAATCAATTCCAGAATTAATAAATGAATGGGTTGAAACTTTTTGTCACATTAATATATTTCCCATTAGCTATTAAGATTTGTATGTCCGTATTGGATCCAAATAACACGCGATTTGATTATAATTTTAATGAATTGTTATGAAAATTATTCAATCCTCCTTTCTCATAATATTTTTTAGATATATACTTCCATCGTGCAAATAAGTAACGCTATAACGTTTGCATATTATTTGGCAAGCAAGGCATATGGGTGCTTAGATTTAAACGGTAATAAAGAACTTTGAAATTAACTTCTTATCTTTAAAGTATTTTCTTAATTTAGAGATTTAAAGTTAGCAATGAACTTTTAAAAATTAATATTTCTTTAAATTTAATCGGATAATTTGTATTGAACAAAACTGTTTATTTTGTAAAATTTTCCATTTTCGAACATATAAAAAGTAACCTTTTTTAACATTTGGATTGATCTGGGCTTAGTGTACTTGAAATTAATAAATGTTAATGTTTAATAGCATTCCATTCAATAGAAAAGTCTTTTGTCACATTCAATCATTAAAGTTTTATCATTCAACTGACCATTCTGACACAATTGGTATTACGTTTTATTTGACTCAATAGGAGTAACCTATCACAAAGACCACTCACAAAACAACTGGTTAATTAACCTTCTCGACCGAACATCTGCTCAGTTACAAGGATCATACCACCATTTATAGCTAGGAGTAAATAGCATTTAATGCATGAACTTAAAAATTTTCAAATGACAACAATTATACATTATTTATGGAAACATTATTGAAATTGTAAAAAAATAACGGTATTTTTAAGTCGGAAAAATGAATGGTCTTACAAATAGTACAAGAAAAAATTATGACTTTCAATTTATTTTTCCATACTCATAACAGTTCACACCATTTTTTTTCGCTCTGAGCCTACATTGTTAAAAATATCTCTCTCGAAGCCAGAAGACACTGTGAAAGTAAGCAGCATTTCAATTCTAGCCTTAGGGTATTGTCGTCACCTTACGCGAAAAAAATGGTACTGTGTTTTGAGTACTGCATCTTGCTTTCTTGAATTTACCCCTAATGACATGCTCTTTACAGAAAAACAAATAAGTGGATCTATATATAAAACTTTATTAAATAAATGGGCACTGTACCTCAGTGAAAATGTCTTCCATAGAAACTTTCAAGTGGAATGCATTCTCTTCTCAATGCAAGCTATGCAGAAAGCAAGCAAATTTGTGGAAATTAATTGAGCATTTCGACCTCTTCCTCGATGACCTTTCGTTTCTGTTGTGGGTTTTGTTTATGTACACCAGAAGATAGTCTGAGATTGTATTGCAATAACACCACGGAATTTCATGCATGTTAAATTTGCCTCAAATACCTGCGCTCATATCTGCACATTTCCATAGTGTTTTTTTTAAATCATAAATAGCACGTTGATGCGTATCATTACTTTATACGTAATGTTCATGCATTCTGCATTCGCTTTGAAGCTAATTGCTGTCATTACGCATTTTATATTTAGATGAAATACGTTTCTTGTTGACTGATAACTTTCATTTGTATAACTGCATATTCTGGACGAATACAGGTTGTATCTTTGATTATACAAGAACAAAGCTAATTTGACTAAATTGACAACCACTTTCATCCTAGAACCTTACTTTCTTAAAATGTAATTATTGTCCTAAATCTATGAATATAAACAGCAACTAATACTTGTAATGAATCAATATTTACCAACTTCAACACTTCCAATTTGCAAGTGCGAAATGTTTAGTCTGACTCCTCGAGGATACAAGATGGCATTTTCTGGTATGTAGTGACTTTTGTCAAATGTTTCTTAAAGGAACACAGAGGTGGCGGATTATCTTCGACCATTTTATCGGTCCGTGGTCATCAAAGTCAACCGACTTCCTTCCAATAGATTTCTATCTGTGAAAATAAGAAAACGTAAGTTGTATGTATCGTATCCTCCAACTGTGTCTGCTTTGAAACATACAGTCCACTATGAGATTTCAACAAGTGCCTCTAAATACGGTACTCATTGCAGTGCTTTATACTATTTTCCGATTACACATTGTGTTTGTGTGTGAGAGAGGATATGGGAAAAATTTGTGAACCATTAAAAAAAATGTTTGTTTTACTATTGCTTTACTTACTTTTGTTAGTTGTCTTTTGTTAGTTGCTTTTTATTTCTCGTCTTCGTCCAATGTCATTGTATTTTGGAAGAAATATATATTTCCAATTTAAGGGGGTTTTTTTTGTTTTTTTTTTGTATTACTGTAAAAATTTTTTATTATTATTATTACAAAAATAGTGCGACTATTTGAAATTTTCAAAATTTTCTCTTTTTAGCTGGAAAGATGAAAATTGGAGTATTCTTCTTCTCATTATTGTGTACTTATAATGCATGAAATAAAATTTTATTTCACTTCTTTGAATGATATGTTCACTTGGGAATCATATCAACATTTTTTTAAATCCCCCTGTTAGGAATTTTAACATCATGAAGAATTTCACTGTCTAGGCAATTGTATATATAATGTCACTTTCACAAATCAATCGCCATGTTCGAACTTTAAGAATCCTTCAGTTCAAGAAATCAGTAAACTACCCCGCGTCAATATATAACGAGATTATCATTCACTCTGACGAGCCAATCTTTGCTTATTAACACAATTTTAGAAAAACTAAAATCGGATGTTTTTTTCACCTTTTTTATTTCGCTCAACTTCTGTCTAAAATATTATTTAGCTGTTTCTCAATTCACGTGTAGTACGAAAAGCATAAAGCAGCTTGAATGGAAAGTAAAACATACTTGTATATTATGCTCATATGCATATGAAATTGAATTTTGAAATTTTAGTGTTAGGAGCATAATTTTACATATATATTCTTTATAACGAGACCCTAGGAACATTGAAAATATTAAATGTCCTTAATATCTGGCTTCAAAAATTCATGATGGCAAGGTTGGAAAGTTACAAGAAATTGACATAATTGCTTATTTATTACATTATTCATATTTATGTCTGATAATGCCGGCATCTTGGCATAGGGGTTGCGCGTCTTCCCCTTGTTCTGGGCGTCCTGGGTTCGAGTCCCAATTCGGGCATAGTTGTTCTTCATCTGTTCTATCTGTGAGATGTGTGAATGTACTCGCCCCCCCCCCCCCCCTGAAAAAAGAGGTTGTGCAAGTGAATGTGATGCGTGAGTAGCTAAGTCATACTCTTGGCCCTAGTTGGCTCTACTGAAAAACAAGAGACGCTCCCATGCAGGCTTAAATCTCTGTCTTCGTAATAGCGGGCTTGTCCATGGCAAGTGCCATAAGAAACAGCAACCGTTTTGATAATATTTAGGTTACAAGTGTTTTGTTTTCAAGAAGAACATGCGCTCAAAAGCGCAAAGTATGGTAGTTAAGGAATGAAAGCAAGGGCAGTCATATTTTACTGCTCAATGCAGAAATAACAAAAAAGTCATTTTCGCCTGTAAAAAAATGAAACTGGAAAATCAACCTCTGTATCTCCAGTTTCTTTTTTGTCAGCCTGATCTAGCAATATTACATTGTGATGATGACCTCACGTCTATGTATTATTATTGATTGTTTTTATGTTTTTGACATTCTTTGAACCTTTTCATCAGATTATTTGATTCACACAGTAGTAAGAAGTTTTGGAATTTTGTAACACCGTAGTGTTTTCAATATTGGTTCCTAAAACTAGTTGCTTTGGCTTCTTTGTTCTTTTCAAATGATTTCTTGGATACTACAGCTATTTTCTTCTTTTATAAGGGGAGAAAAATCCTGAGACGGTCACCGGATTAAAGAGATTTTTTTTTAAAAAAAGTATATTTAAAAGAGCGCAGTGAATTTCGAATAGTAAATAAAATGAAATATAGTTAATTGAAATGTTCCACTTTTGATGCCCTATTGCATGAGATTAAAACTTTTATTCTCTCTAATGATACATTGCAAAGAAAAAAAACTAAGAAAATGAAATAATTATTTAATGTTTAATAACAACTCTGGAACAGCATGTGGATTTTTCCAAAGCTAACTTAGTATCGATATGCATATATTTACAAAGCTTTAATACTTCAGGAACTGATGATAAATATTTATTTAAAACAGGGTTTTAGCTGATATTTGAAGGTTACATATTATTTAAGGAGCTAAGAGTCATTGCTTGAAAGTATTGAATTAGATTTCATTTAACTTAAAAAGTTACAAATACAGTAATGAGATAAACCTTATTTCATTAATAATTGGTCTGTTTTATTTTTAAACAGACCAATTTATCTTTTCTTTGTAGCAAATGTTTGGAAAACAAATTATATATATTTCCAAGGAAAATAAAGTTTTTAAAGTATTATTTATATAAAAGAGAACTGGAATTTCAAAATGCTTTTTGCAAAATTTCATATTGAATGCCATTTCAAACATGCTAATCCTAAATTATGAAACCCGGTATTAAATGATCTATATAATTTTGTCCGATAATAAAATTGACAATATATTGCTAAAATATTTGGCAATATTACAATAATTTATTTTGAAATTGCATCAATGTATATATATAATAATTAATAAATTAAATATAGTTATAGGGAAAATGGCATGATTTAATTTCGATGCATATTTCTTTTCACGAATATCAAATTTTGCATTAGAATGCTTTTTTATTAGAAGTAAATTAAAATTTATAATAATAACGAGAATAATCTACTTACATTGTGAATAAATGAAATAATTCAAAATTCGGAAAAAAAAAGAAGAAAGAAAGATGGAAAATCTCTAGAGAATATGCATACTAAAATCAAAAAATTATTTTTTATATCTTTTAAAAGTTAATAATCACCCATTCAAGGTAAGAAATAAATTATTTTGTTCTTTGAATACAGATTATTATGATTTAAAAATGTTCCGCATAATTATTATTTGAGGTGAAAGGCTTTTCGCCAATTCAGCTTTGCCTCCTATTTTTATTTTTTATTCAAATTTCGAAAAAAAATTAATTAAAAGGATTTTATTCGATTTAATGGATCAATAAGCTCTGATTTGAAATTATTATTATTTTTTTCTATTCCTTCTGAGATTTCAAAATTGCTTTATGTTATATTCTTTTTTATTTTGTTACTGCTGCTTATGTGTTTCATGAGCTAGAGCTTTACTTTTTGTTTCATTTTCAAATTCTTTTCTTATTTTTTGAAACATTTATTTTTCGCAATTTACATTGACGTTTGCAGTTCAAAATAATTATGATTTAATTTTTTTATTAATGATGTTTTTAAAGAATTTATTATGTAAATAAAATTTCTAATCAGCTCTATAATGGCTTTTGTTTTCTTTTTCTCCCTCGATGTTGACATGTTTGTATGTTCCTACATATTTATTTATTTTTACACATTCGTTTGCGCAAAGAATTCATAATAAATATTTGAATTAGGAAGAATGATTTAAAATTACAAAAGAATAAAAATCTTGATAAGAAATATGTTTTCTTCGGCAGTTATATGAAATGAGCATCAATGAATAAAATGCTTTCTAATATAAATATTTTAAAATTAAAAAAAAGTTTATAAAATGTAGGTAATTTTTCAGATATAGAAAGTTTCTAATGGGCGGTATAAAGTACATAACTGTAAACCAAGGTATCAACTATGAATGTTTTGACGCAAAGTTCAAATTTGTCTAACTTGCATTTGTTAATTAGAACACAGATGTATATAAAGTGATACAAAAAGATTCTGATAAAAGTACTCAGTGAGGTGAAAGGCAAGAAAACACATCCCGGAATTCCAAAGTAATTTATGGCCAAAACCTCCATGTTGCTGACAGAGAGTATATTAAAAGGCAAAAATTATTAGTAATCAATGTATTGAATCTTTTTATTCAACAACAGTACTTAATGCTTGGACAGAACAAGAAAACTACAAGCTAACCCTTTCATTACATATTGCTTTTGTTTTGTTTAAACAAATTCCACACAAATCTGGGGATAGGAATCCGCTTCTTAGTTCATTGTTCAAACAACTGTGTTCCTACTCTAAAGTTGCAATCATATACTCCGTAGATGCATTGCATGTTTATCAATTAATCCTTTGCAAACTGTTACATGTTCCCCGTAGAAAACATCAGCTGTTCATTCGTTCATAGTAACTTTTCATACGTTGAACTCCATATTATATCATATAAAAAGCCTCATTTTATGTAATGTTTAATAAAAATATTTAAACCATTTATTAATGCTTTCTTACTGCAATATTTTACTGTATTTGGTGTTTGAAGTAACAAGAATTGCTTTATTATAAATTAAAGTATTTTACACTAAAAGATGTAAGATTATCTATATCGCCAATATTTTAGATTAGTGATATTCCTTTATTTCGGAACAATTATTAACAAAACAAAGTAAGCCATTTGCTGAATTTTCTCTATGTATTTCTAAAAGATAAATTAAAGAAAATAATCTTGAACAGATTCATGTTTATATTTTTATATGTTTTGGAATTAAAGTCAAATATTTTGAGACTGTAAATTTATTAATTGAGGTAAACATTATGTATTGTTATTCATGTATCAAAAATTGTTATCCATATGTCGCTGTCGTTTCAACTGTTTTTTTTTTCAATCCATTCATAATTTGACATCCAATACATGAAACTTTTCCCATATCATTCATTTTTAACATAAACAAAGTATCAATTCTATCACCTTTAAAACATTATAAACTGCAAAGAACGGTGCGATATTCATTAGATTATTTATTTACCTGAAAATATTCCATGTTTATTGACAAAAGTTTGCTTCCTCTGTAGAATTTATCAAAAGCATGCAGTCTTATTATTTTCTGTATTTCCAATTAATATCCTCTTATCATAACAACCTCTTATCGTAGGTTTTGTTTATAGATAAAAATGTGGTTTTCTTTATTCTTTATAAGACCTCATAATATATTAATGTTTTTATTTTTCAATTATTTTAGAAAATAGAGTCTTACACCTTTTACTGTGCAGGATTTTGATTTTCATGGAATTTCTAGATATACCAGAAAATGCATGCGTTGATTATATAAGAATTATATATAGAATTATCTTCCTTTTCATGTACCAATCGCTAATTTCTAAATTATTAGACACAGAGATCTAATTCCAATTAGAAAAATGCTTTAATATTTCCTTATTTTTTAAGAAATTTTCAAGCGAAAAATTCTATGCGGCTATCTCTAATCTATTGGGTCATGATCAGAACTAATGCCCAGTATAGAAAAGCAGATAAGAAAACATTGGTTACAATTGGAGAGCATTTATCACAAAATGATTATTTGACAATTTCATCAGAAAAATTCCAGCAAAATAATCCATAACTTTATTAACCCATTTATAGTATAAAGACCTATAAATTATGCATAAGCAAACTCCAAAATCATCATATAAAATGGAAGTTTTATTTCAACAATGTGCTTTGGCTAGTTTGCCTGCGAAAGAAAAGATCCTTACGTCATTTGCCATTTCTTTTTCCTCTCATTAGAAATAGATCTGCCATGCATGCATGTGTCTACTGAAAAGCCCGAAGCATACAGTTTTAATCATGATTATTATTACTCAGCCGATCAAAACAGCGACGGATACGAAACCCAAACACCTTAATGGCGAAGCCTATATGCCATCTCTTAAACACAGACAACACATCTAATAGTTCTGTAATACGTTAATGACAGGAGAGATAATTATATTTCAGTCTCACTTCTATGAAAATAAATAGATAAACTGAATAATAAGTCTCGAAGTTCTTCCATTCAATGCAATTTTCATTAATCATAGATTGAAAAATTCTGTATCAGGAGATCAGTTAATTGTAGAATCATCAATACGAAGTGCAGCGAGCTTCAGTTTGAAACCCTGCGCATTGAAGATATAGAGCATGCATAATCGTCTTAAAATTTAAATATATTTTAACATATCAAACAATGATGTGCTCAATGTTGTGAGGGAATTTAGGCTTTAGATTACTCTCTTCTCATTTAAACCTTTATAGTCTTCTGGTTTATATTTTTATTACCTTCAAAAGAGCTTTAATGAGAGCACAAATAAGAATTTTAAAATGATAAATGAGGTAAGAAGACGCTTAAAATTCAATTGAGTTTCCTTAATAGCTATGAAATACATTGCCTATAATTAAATATAATTTAAATCCAAAAAACAGTTAATGTACTTACCACTGCCCATTCATGATGTAAGGATTTTTCGTAGCGACAATAAGTTCCAGAGTTTGTCATTAAATGTTTACTCATGAAAATGTCTTCAGTCACGAAACACTATTCTGTTGTGTTCCTTATGTCCAAGATTTTCTTATATTTCATTATCATTATTTGTTATCGAATTTATTTAATTGAAATTCAATAATCATTTAAAAAAATGAACAAAAACTGTTGATGCTGTTGGAATCTCTTAAAATTCGGAATCTTCAATCCAGTTAATGACATTTTAACTTATTTTTTCAAGAGAAAATCTTATTTATAAACATGCATCAGATTGCAGTAGTTTTAATTTATGCAATATAGCAATCAGCCCAGGCCGCCTAATAAATGCAAAATGAGCTTCAAAATTAAATGTAAGATATTACTAATTTGAACTCCAAAATTTTTAACTAAAAATATGTATAAAGTTGATTTTAATTTCCTAAAACTGAATGGTATAATATGAACATTCCATGATATTTTAATCATTAATGCTCAATGGTAAGTATTTTTAGAGCTTTTAATTTTCCCTAAACGATCTCCAGTAAATATATCTACCCCCCCCCCCCCCCCCGCTTATTTCGTAAATTAAATAGCAAATCACCAAACGTTTCATGTTATAGTATTTAGAATATCAGTTTGTCATGATATAACCTAACAAAATTTATTTGTCAATGCCCCTGAATGATACTCTATAAAAGGTTAACTTCAGATTAAAATTTTTTTTTACAGTTTTAGTGTAGTTTTTAGATATTTGTTGAGCATTATAAATCAAGTACTACAAATTTAATAAATGAAATAATAAATTTTAAATGAAAAAAGAAATTTGGTTTTAATTGTGTTTTTAAATAAAAATGTTCGATAACGAGAAAAATCAATGCGTTCTGATCTGAGATAGTAATCAATAGCATTTTCCTTCTGCAGAAGAAGGTCTAGTTATCCAATATAAGGCAGAAAAATAAAATATTACTTATTATGATAGAAATAAAAATATTAATAAAAGAGCGAATTTTTTAATTAGAATTATTAATTACAGTATAGTTAGTTGCAATTTTAAATTTTTAAAGTTATCCTAAGTGGCCAATATTTCATAAGCCTTAGTTTGCATTTTCTATTAGGAATTTGAGTGCATTGAAAAATTTCCTAACAATTGCTTCTATTTATACTAGAAGAGAAGTGTACTTATAAAATTCCTTTATAATATCAAAATAATTAATTCAATTATTCCTTTGTTAAACTACACTTTCAAAGAAATACTACGACGAATTAAAAGCTTTAACAACCAAACATTTAAGAAATTCACCAAGTTTTCCACTTAATCTAGCATGTTTTACTCTCGTTACCATGCTAATGAAGTACGTAAGGACCAAAGAAAAAGTTCACATTCTAGGAAATTAAAGCTTTGTCCCAGCATATCTGGATACAAAAGAAAGATAGTTTTAAGAGGTAATTTCGTTACGTTTGCATTACGTGTTGAGAATATTTAGAGGCTTTTCATTTTACGTGATGTAGGCGAGTGAATTTAATTCGTTTAATTTCGAGTAAAATGAATTTAAATAGAATGAAGGGACATCTTTTTCTTTACTGCATGCTAATAATAAGATAGAAAATTAATTAGAACCTTACTTATTGAGAACATAAGCTATGTTTTTTTTCATTTTTTTAAATTCTTTCTTTGTGTTTTAAATTACTGGTGGTGTGTTAAAAAAACTGAATAATTTGTATAAAAATATGAATATCCATAGATATTTTATGCAGAAACATGTAAATATTTTCAACATAAACACAAAATATAAGGATTAACTTACCTTAAATATCTATTTCAAGAATATTATTTCAATGAAAATCTGTAAATTATTTTGAGTAAAAAAGCTATATTGCACCAGTGAAAATAAACTGGTGTGCAAAACTTAAGCAACAATGCAAATTTTAAGCAGATAGCCATGCAATTGCAGAAAAGGAGTTCTTGCGATCAGTACAATGAACACGTAATTCAAGAGAAAGATAATGCGTATGCAAATATCAGGAACAAAACGTCACAGGCGACGTGAGCGTACGCAAAACACGTGCGGAAGGCGCGCGCAACTCAACACTACAATAAGAGGAAGTACGGAGACGCAATTAAAGACATTCGCTGCAAGTGCACGTGAGTTAATTCGTGAAATATGGCTAGCATAAATCACCTGGACGATTTCACACGTGGAAGAATGATCGGAAAGCTGGAGGAAAGGCGTAGTGTGACCAGTGTAGCTGAAGAGTTCGGAATCAACAAAAGTGTCGTTTCGCGCGCTTGGAAAGCCTTCCAAACCACAGGTACAGCTGTGAGAAAGATTGGTGGCGGCCGCCCCAGGAAAACAACTGCAGTGGATGACCGATATATCGTCCTGCAGGCGAAAAGAACCCGAAACCAGTCAGCAAGCGCCATTGCTTAGCAACTGTGTGCAGCAACAGGGCGACAAGTGTCGCGTTTTACTGTGTCCAGACGCCTTCACAAAGGTGGCCTATTCGCCCGCCGCCCTGGACGCTGCATCCCTTTGACAGTTTCTCACCGGCGGCACCGTTTAGAGTGGTGCAGGTAGCGCAAAAACTGGACATCTCTTCAATGGAGTCGTGTCCTCTTTACAGATGAGAGTCGTTTTAGTGCCACAAGCGATTCCCAACGTCAGTTAATTTGGAGAGAGGTCGGGACACGGTTTCATCCCAGTAACATCACGGAAAGAGACCGTTTCGGTGGTCCTGGTGTTGTCATCTGGGGAGGCATTATGATGAACGGGCGGACTGAGCTCCACGTTTTCGACAGAGGTTCTGTAACTGGAGATCTCTATTGTCAGGACGTCATCTTTCCCCATGTGCGTCTGTTCCGAGGTGCAATTAGATCAGACTTCGTTTTTATGGATGACAATGCACGGCCACATAGGACTCATGCTGTTGAGGAGCTCCTGGAAAGTGAATATATCACTCGAATGGATTGGCTCCCCTGATTTAAATCCGATAGAACATGTGTGGGATGCTTTGGGGAGACGCCTTGCGGCACGATTACATCCTCCTGGGAACACCCGACAATTTAAACAGATGCTTATTGAGGAATGGGCACTCTTGCCTCAAGAACTATTGGACAATCTGGTGCTGAGTATGGGGAGACGGTGCGAAGCAACCATTGCAGTAAGGGGAGGGCATATCCCATACTAAGGAACATTTCCTTGCTGTTCTTCCTCTTGGACAAACAATCATGTGTAACAATACTATGAGTTCAATAAAGCCTTTTTTTGTTTGATTCCATACTGTATGCATTGTATTCATTTCTGCGCAACTATGCTTTCGTCATTCTTTCAGAACAAAATGCTGTATCTCATTTCTGAAATTCATGTCTCTCAGATGATTTCTTGTGAAGTTATGGCAAAAAACATACCTGTTGCTTAAGGTTTGCACACCAGTGTATATACAACTATAATACATAATTTTGTAAAATGCATGTATTTCTAATCTTAAGAGAGTTCCAATAAATATCACATAAAATTTAACAATGTAAGGGGAAAACACAATCAAAGATGGGTGGTTTCGAGTCGAGAACACAGAAAATTATACAGAAAACATCAAAATGTGTTTTATAAATATGCATGAAACAAAATACAAAAATTTTGTGAATACATACGTGCGGATTAAATAAAAAATTCGTACAATATGGGAAGAGAAGAAACATGACGAAAATGCATAAATCAAGTGCATAATATATAAAATATAAAGTAAGAAAAATAATGTACGAAAAGTACTAAAATAAAAGATATTGTTTTTTTCTAACTAGCGGAATAAAATCTTCGCCACTTTTGCGTGAATGAACTCACATCTGGCTGGTCTTTACTATTGAAAGTCAGATCCATTGTATTGAACATAATAACTTCTTTTGTTGTTAAAGGTCAAGGAATGTCAAAACAAATGATATATTCCAATACATTCAACAAAATGTTCCAAATAAATGTGTGATAAATTCTTGCTCAAGAATCTAAGTTTTCAATCTAAACTTTCAGTAAGCAAGATTCATTTTCAATGAAGAAATTACTTTTATTTTAAAGTAAAAACGACGTTTAAATTTTTAATTGCGCAACAAATTCTTAAATTATATGGAAGCATTAGATTCAAACTAACCCCAGCAGATGAGTGTATCATTGCTTGTTTGTCATCAGATCCCTGTCAGAAAACTGATGAAGAATCTTTTAATGAAAATTATACAGATGAAGTAGAATCACTATACATGTATAACTATTCCACTTGGCAGGAAGAGATAAAAATAGATATGCATTGGAAAGACAATACAATTACATATTGAAAAGTTTTAATGCATTGAGCCTATAGGGCAAGAAAAGCGTTAGAACCGAAAATACAAAAGAAAACTTCGTTTACCTTGACAAGAAATAACTATAACATATAGCAGACATATTTATAGAATAGAATTCAAGAGCCATAGTAGACTTATTTCTTTGATTTTGCGTTCTTACAGACCAAGAATAAAGAGTAAGAAACAGTGATGGTCACTTTTCACCAACATTTAAAACATGGTTATGGTAATCCAACAAGAGCTGAATGAATAAATATGCGGATTAATATTTTTAAGAAATATATATTGTTTTAATTTATATTTTTTAGAAATATATATTCTTATAATTTGTTTGAGGAAATCACAGATACTTAGACTTTCCCAATGCCTTTATTTGGACCACATAAGCCACTGAACTCTAACACACTTGGATGGTAGAAAATCATTCTATCACACAGGCTAGCAAGCAAACAATATGTAACCATTGTAAAATAGAATACTATTTGTGGTACAAGAAAGGCATTGTCATACAACGCAAAAATTGCTTAGTTCTGTTTCATGAAACAATGTAAAAGAATTAAACAAGTTTAAAAAATCGTTTATTTATTACTTCATAGCTTGAAACTTAAGCACTGGAGAGATTAAAATCAAATATTCCACTCTCAACATTGTGGTAACGATATTTCTTAGTTACACTCACAATAGGCGTAAAGTCTCCCATGTTAGGACCATATTATATTCGCTACACAATTTTTTTTTTTGAAATTAAAACTACATATAATGCATATTGAACTTGAAAATATGCAAAATATCAAACATTTTAGGTGCAGTTCATCAAACTGCTTTTAATAGAGGAAACAGAAAACACAATGAAAGAGATAAATCAAATATATAAAATAAACAAATAATCCAATATGTACTCTCGTGTTCATAAATTAAGGATACTGAAAATTCAGGAAAAGAAACAGAAGCAAAACAAAGGTGACTTACTTGTAAAGCCTATTTATTAAACAAAAGGTAAAGAGCAAAAAAGATGCTATATGTTTGATTTCAATAATGAAAATTGCGATTTTTTGCTCCCTGGGGCAAATTACAAAAAAGCCTTATTTACAAAAACCAATGTTACATGGTTGGTATGATGGTTAATACATAGTATGTCTCCCAGACGATGCAATACAGTCCGTACGACGCCTAGGCATGCTGAGTATAAAATTATCGATCTGATCTTGGGGAATACTACATCACTCATCAAGCAATGCTTTCCGAAGTTCCGGTAGACATGTAGGAAGTGATTGATAGCTGTAACTTGTCGGCTAAGCATGTCCCACACATGCTGCACAGGATTCAAGTCCGGTGAGAATGCTGGCAAGTTCGTATGGCTGATATCATCCGATCGAAGGCATTCGTTTACGATGTTCGTATGCTGAGGACGGGCGTTGTCATCCATAAACACGAATTCCAGAATGACGCCTCGATAGATTTGGTCTGTCATGGTTCCAATTTGAACATGCAGGTGAGTTCTGAAACCAAGAATAATTCCTCCCCAAACAAGCAATCCTTCACCATCGTAACGGTGTCGTTCAATGATGTTCTCTTGGTAGTAACGGGTACCTGGCGCTCTCCATATAAAGTCCAGCGAGAATCAGACTGCAAGCTAAACCTGGACTCGTCAGAAACATCACAAAATTCACAATTCATGCTCTCTACACCAGACTAACTGCAGGCGACAATGAGTTACAGTAAGTAGAACACATCTGACAAGACAACGAGCCTATAGACCAATCTGTTCTAAGCGTCTGTACACGGTCTGCCTTGAAACTGTTGTACCAGTGGCTGAAGAGAGATGACGAGGCAGGTCTGATGCGGTGCTCCGTCTGTTTCTTTTGGCAGTAACTGCCAAATACCGGTCCTCATTCGCCGCTGTAACTCGGAGGCGACCTGTGCTGTAATGTCTACTCACATTACCATCATCTTGGAGTCGTTGCCAAAGCCTGGAGAAGACACTCTGGGGATTCCAAATTCCTCGGATACTTCCAGCTGGGCTACGCCCACATTCTAGACAGCCGATAATTCTACCACTTAAGAAATTATCCAAATGCGTCCTTTGTATCATAAATATGTGGTTATTGCACTGAAAGACTTATGAAGAGTTGTGAACAATTTTACTTCTTTGCCTGTATTCCTTATACACCACTCTCTAACATTCTTGTCATTGTGACGTACTATCGGTGTCATTTGTTGGCTTCCTGCAATTTGCATATGATTTTTGAAGATGTGTGTAGTCATTTTACGGGTGATAAATGTATTTTAGAGTTCCATTTCTGCGTGACTCTGAATTTTCCGTAATTTATGGACATGAGTGTAAAAAACAACATATTAAAAAGGAATATATAGAAAAGATATGAATAAAATAAAATGTATACAAGAAAATTCACACATATTTGCAATATAAATAATGTAAAGAAAAATACTGTTAGTATATATATATATATATATATATATATATATAACCAATTTAAAGTAAGAAATATTTTGAAAACAAAACAAAATAGTTTCGGAATCGCAACTAAAAATTACTTATTCAAACTAAAACCAAAAATGGAAAAGGAAAAACTTCATAGTATTTAGAGAGCACAAATGCAGTTACTTCTAAAACACAGATGAATTGATACAAAAGTATTAAAATCAAGTTAATAGGAAAATCAAATAAACCAAATAAAAAAAGCAAATAAAGAAAGAATTCGGTCTGAAGACTTTTTCAAGGGTTACCCTCAGGCAGGGATTCAAAAAAAAAGGATTTTTTTTGTGAGGGAATGCAGACAAAAATGTCTAATAATGATTCCTCGTGACTCGAAAATCCTCTGAAATTAGGCTGAAGAGATTTACCATTTAAGCTGAAAGGACAATACAAAACAGCAAATAGAAGAAAATAACCACTAATAAGCAAAAATACAATAACAAAATAACAATAAACACTAAAAACACTTAAATCACTAAAGAAAAAACAAAAGGGAAAGAACATACAACCAGCAGCAAGGAAATTTTAAGCTATCGATTGTGATTCCTGCTTTTTAAAAACACAACGCTAAGGTATTAAAGGTAAATAATAATTGTCGTCTCCCAGCGCCATCTATTGAGTGATCTAATATGCAAGGAAAGTTCTATTTTTATATTAGGTAAAGGATTAATCCCAAACCATATCTTGTTGAATTAAAAAGTTGAAATTACAGTAATTTTTAGGAAATTCATTTTTAATTAAATTTTAATGAGGTTATTTGATGCTTCAATATAGGCATTTTTGTTATTGCAAACCCTTTTGATCCTGTTAACTTGTGAGAAAATTAGGTTTTTGAAAATTTTAGAGTTTAGATTTGAATGATTTTTACATAGTTTTGTAATTTTAAAGTTGAATTCATCCCTTTTATCGTATATACCAACTATTGTTTTATCATTATCAATTTCGATTTTTAAATCCAGAAAGGTAGCCTCAAGTTGATTGTTATTCGTTTCTGTTAGAATTAAATCTTTTGGATAGCAATTAGTAACAATATTAGTATTGCCGAAGTTAATCAAAAGTAGGTCATCAATATATCTGCATCCGTTTATTAAATTGTATTTAATTATTTTTTTCACATAGTAATGTAGGAAAATATTAGCTAAAGCACTTGAGAAAGATGTTCCCATTGGAATTCCCTTAACTTGTTTAAAAAAATTAATACCATTAAAAACGTAATTTTCAGTAATATTAAAATTACATAAATCTAGCCAGTTATTTTTAGGAATAACATTTTCATTTAAATATTCGTCATATATAAAAGTGCAGACCTTTATTAATTTTTCATGAGGTAGATTGGTGTATAAATTTTCGAAATCATAAGTATTAAGTTTATTAAAGTAGCTATCATTAAGAAAATTCAGAAGTTCTTTGTTACTAGAAATAATAAAGTTGTCTTCATCTTTTATCTTATCCAGGATAATTTTTAAGTATTTAAAGTAATGTTTACCTATATAGTAATTATAACTGCCAGTGCTACAGGTCATGAATCTGAATTTGAATGGATTTTTATGAAATTTAGCTGTTGGGAATAAATAAGGATAGTTTAGAGAGCAAGTCTTAGTTTTGGTTTTTAGCATTCTTTTATCTAATTCCTTTTTCCCGGTGTTCTTTAACATATAAGTTGCGTTAGAGTTATATTCATTAATTAAAAGTTCTTTATAATAATATTTACAAATTAAACAGAAATTATTTGCTGATTTATCTATTAATATAATAACAAATTTTTCTTTTAAATTTTTTATTTCGTTTTTTTAATGTTTTACTAAAATAATTCCCACGTTCTTTAGAGCTCTCAAAATCAGTATTCATTTTAATTCTAATGTCCTTTAAAATTCTTACTTTCCGTTCTCCGAAATCTTCCGCAGGTCAATGGTATCTTCTAGATAATTTAGCAATAAAAACATACAAATCTTTACCAATAGAAATCAAAATTTTATTATGGTTTATCTGTTCTCTTAATCTAAATTTAGTTCCTCTTCCCATTAAATTTCTTAAAGAGTTGGATTCAATCATTTTTAAATTACCTGTAATAATAAGACCTTTATCAACATTTATAAAATCTTTAAAGTTCTCTTTGTTACAGTAACAATCTGTTATATTTATTTTATCTAAATTTTTGCTATAGTAATTATAATTACAAATTTTTTTGATTTTCTATTAACTTGATTTTAATAATTTTGTGTATATATATATATATATATATATATATATATATATATATATATATATAATAACATAGAGCCTACTTTTAATTCGATAAAAATAATAAAAAAAGACTCCTTGTTATATTTTTTTTACACTATCTCTAAGTGAACAGCTTTCAGAAGTAAATTTAATGAAATTATTAAACACTGAATATCCTAAACTTTTCAATTACGTTAAAGACAAAAAAAAAAGTCAACATACAAATGTATGTGAGGAGATCGAAAAATTCCTTTTAAACACTATGTGATATTTCATACAAGTGATTCTAATGAGACATAGCAGTCTATTTATCAACATTTATATTGTAGAAATTCCTTACTGACATATATTGTTTCAGTAAAATCTGTCCTCTGTACAATACTACAGTAATGAGACAGACACCCACGCATTTGACTTGTTTGGTATAGAAATTTAGACAGTTGGATTCTGCTGAGCTGTTGTACTAACTAAGATTCTGAGAAGTCCGTCCTGAAAAGTTTCTACTTTTATCTACAGAATAAGAGATTATTCGGTTTAATTTAAATGCATGCCTAAATACAGATAGAAGATTCCTTCTTTCATATTTCTTTTAAGGATTTATTAGTTTTAATGGTCTAGTTCATTTTTTTTTAAATATTCATTGCTGAATAAATCATTTCTTACCGAAAATAATTTAGGAGTTAATAGAAATTTTCAGAATATATACATATATTTTCTGAAAATTTGTTGAAACTCTGCTTGCTCTGAACTTATAAATAAATTTAGAAAAAGTACATTCTGGTTGATTGATTCTGAAAATTTAATTTAATTTCCTTTACCATTAAAAAATAAAATTATTTCAACAAGGCTACCTTAAATATATATTGAACCATGTGTTAGATACTCTTTGCAATTTTATGCATCTATTTACAATGCTTTGTTCTGTGAAAAAATACCTGAAACACTCTGGTTTGAAATTTTATGTAGAAATAAAAAATGAAGCATAATGGTTGAAAGATATTCAGTTGAGCATATAATTTACATAAAATAGTAATTTAACAACCTGAGTGCCTCTTTAACTATTATATCAGCTGATTTTTTTTAAAAATTGTATCTGAATATTTAGTTTCAAGTACTTGAATCATTTATTTTGGGTTCGTTTTTTATTTCGTAGGCTTAGATAAATCAAATCTTTGTTGAAAAATATTTTAGAACCATTATTCATAAATGAATATTTGCAAGAATGGATAATTTGATTAATGATTCATTATTTAAGAGGTAACGACAAAAATAACTATCAAATCGAAGATGCCGAATCCTAAAATTAAAAACGTGCACACCATATACATGCCTTTTGCATTCTCATAGGTATAATTCCAAGAAATTCTTCTCTGCACTTGAAAAAAATATCGTTTGAGAAAAACTATAATCGGCCAGTCCTTAACTACCAGAGCATGAAGCAAACGATTTTTCACAGTAGGCAAAAGAGACAATATGATGCTTTGACTGTAGTGAAAAGAGCAAAAAAACTGCACTTTATTATTTTTCAAACGAGCCAACTTTGACGAAAAAGTGCAGGATTTCTCATCATTAATTTTAATGCCTTGTTAGCTTTCGAACAAATGATGAATTTTTTCTCTTTCCTTTACCATATAGATGATAGCTTTGTTATTCTGAGACCGTGTACCGTTTCATCATCTTTTTCGTCATTTTACTATTTTTTTCCTCTGGCGTTAAAGTCACAAACCGTGAAATTTAAACAGCTGGGTCCGAGCTTACATTTTCCGAAAGAGACATTATGTGGACTCATACGCTACAACAGATTGCATTTTGTCTTCAATCATTGGGGAGATTTATTTATTTTTTGAAATCTTTTATATTTAGTTATAGTTTTGCAGTTTGGTTATGTAGAGTGAAATCGATAAGAGAAATTAAACCAATTGAAGTATTATATATTGAATAATAATTTCTACATCTGAAAATTATTTGAATGAATTTCTAGTAGAATTAATGAGCTTTTGTATTTGAATTTTTGTATGAATGTAATAAACCGGTGATGTGCTAAAATTGCAATGTGCTAAAATTTTCTGTATATAAATAATATACCAAAAAACCCCATAATATGCAGAAATACATTTTGAGGTAGTATATCGAAATTAATATTTTAAAATTTTTGATATCAGTTATTAATTGACAACAAATATGTTTTAAATGATGGTTTTATTTATTGTTTAAATAATTCAACTGTACCAAATATAATGTATAGCACTGTCTCTTGATAGATATTGTTAGAAAAGTATAATAAATTAATCATAATTTCACGTTGGTTTCGCACAGATATTTTACATTAAGCAGTAATGTAAATATACAATAATATTATATATTTTCTTTGCTTCCAAAATTGTCCGGGAACTTTAATAGTCCTCTTTATAAGTGTATGCTATTATAAATGTAATAAACTGGTAATTACGTATTAATTACACTCACTTGGAATAGCGACAGCTTTCTTGGATTTCCAAATGCGAAACATGCTTCTACTAAATGCTTCAACTACATGCTTCTACTATTCATTCGTATTTTAGAAACTTTTTCTAATAGATTGATTCTAATGATATATTACTGAAATGTTATGATTTCACATTTAATTTATTTCTGATATTAGAAATTCAAAGTATTTAGTTTAAAGTAAACTAAAACTATCTTGTAAACATTTTATTCTTCCCTTTTATTTACTTCTTGATATTTCCTTACGTGAAAAAAAAACAATTATTGTCTTTAATACGCGCAGAGAATTTCATCAAAAATCGAAATTGACAATTTCTTATTTCTTTGTTAAAATTCTCACCTCAATTTTATCTTTTGCAAAATCATTATCAAGCCACCTAAAAATTTATCATTAAAGATCTTTAAGAATGAAAATTATTATTCTCTTACAAAATGAATTGTTATTCCTTCGTTAAAAGTAGATAACTCAAATGCAGTTGTGTGTACAAAAGATCTCCGAATTATGATTTCGGTTTTACTTTGAGGCTTACTGATAAAAAGACAAGATTACAATTTTGAGCTAAGTATTATGTATGTCAAACTAAACAATTTAAAAGAAAAATGTCCCAATCACAATAATGCCTCTTTGGAAAGAGACCACGAGGAGACTCGTTGGAGAACTGTAGAAGAGAGTGCCTAAGTTTAATCGATTTGATACTTCTCATTTTGACCAACTTCAAGATGTATCGAATTGAAATCTCGGCGGATATCGGAAAAGGCTTTCTCCGAATTAAATTAACCTCAAAGGATTGGACACGTTGATACTTCTTTGATAGAAAGACGTCGAGATAATAAGATTTCGACAGCGCTGAGTAATATGTTTGTCATTGTGTAACCTTTCTGTTTTTGAAGGTTATAAACAATGCTTTGTATTGAAAATGATATGCAATCTTTAGAGTCTCTGGTTTGAGTTTTTCAAATGAAATAAATAGTTAGAAATGTTTCAGTTAGGAGATGTTAATATCTGTTTGATTTTATAGAAGTTTATTGACATTGTGTCTTCTTTATATATGATATGATATAATTGATTAACGTAGAAACAAATGAAAGAAATGAAAAGAAAATGAGAGAAATGAAAGGAAAATGAGAGAAATAAAAGAAAAAAAGAAATGAAAGTAATGAAATTCTTTAAAGAAATGAAAGGAAAATGAAATTTAAAGGTCACTGAAGTTTAATATTTTTTAAAAAAAAAATTCTGAAATTTAAAATTTTATTTAAATTAACATAATGGTTATCGCATAATGCGTAATCACCTAATGTAAAATAAGAATGTGGAAATGGTTTTATAGTAAATAGAGATGATAAGGTAATCTATACTTATAATAAAGCTCAATATGTGTGTGTGTGTGTGTGTGTTGGCGCTCTACAGACCAGACCATTTAACCTACAGCTACCAAATTTGGCACGTGTATACCTTGGAGGCCGGGAATGTGCCCCTGGGGGTTATTTTTTTGAATTTTTAACTAGAATTTTATTTATTTAAAAATTAAGCGCAATTTTGACGTGTTTCTGCTATAACTGCCGAAAATGTTACCGCACAAAAAAGAATTTTACATGAAGTTAAAGATAAAAAATTTATCTTTTAAATGATACTACTGTTTTAATCTTAAAATTAAATTTCTATTTTTAATGAATTTTTAAATAAATATTTTAACTATGTTTTTCAATAATTTTTTTCATCAAAAATAAAAATGAGGATTAAGCACGTTTCGCATTCAGGAGAAAAAAATAGCTTTTTTCAAAGTGTAGTCATCACATTGATTAAAGCTCTAACTGAAAATAAATTAAATCTTTTTGGAAATGAAATCTGCAAAAATATAATTTTCGGCAAGTGTCTGTAGGAAATGAAACAAATATGAAATATTATTTTTTCTAAAAAATAAATTCAAGAAAAATTATTTTATGATCTTTTACACTCTCTATACAGGCTGTTTATTCAGTCCCGGATACATTTTGATATTTAATGACTCATAAAATAATGAAGATGTAAACAAACTTATGGCATTTATTTATGGAATAACTCATATATTTTACTTTTCAGGTTTGAATATATATATATATTTTTTGTAAATATCGTCTGCGCGTGTTTTTAATTTCAGATAATTTCATTTTCCAGTCTAAATATCTGTACTTTTCTAAATATCGTCTGCTTATTAATTGCATTTTTCTCTCTTTTATTTTTGGCAACTATTGAAATGTTATGTTTTCTTTTGATGTGTTTGTACTATGTAGTGCTTTTGTATGTGATGTTTTATTCGATCGGATATTAAGGAGAATGCATACACCACAAGAGAAAGCACAGATTTTATGGTGGTCATAGAGTTAATTTCCAATCAACTAAATCACTGACTTTTAAGAGTTAATTTCAAATCACTTAAACTGACTGATTTATGAAGATTTGAATATCACTATTCCATAAAAAAAGGAAAATTTTAGATTTTTCATCGATCGTTTCAAAGAAAATACGCCAATCAGCGCGCAGGTTTCTGAAGATTAATTGGCCTAAGATTATGAAAATGGCGAGTTTTTCTAAATTTTTAACATTTAAAACTTCATAAATAAGTCTTAGTTGATCGTGGAAAATAGAAACATTCATTCATTTATTTAAAATTTTGTGTGTCCAGAATATTTATCAGAATATGATACCTTACTGCATTAAATTCAGAATTCATAATTTTTGAAATACATTTATAGGCCGGAACAAAATATTATTATTGATTTCATTTCAATCCTTTTGAAAGCAAAACTAAAAACTGAATTTTATACTGAATCTCAAAATTTTTTGTTGAATTATTGTTTGAGATATTACATAAACTATGAAAAATATTTTGTAGTTAATATAAGACTTAAATACCGAGCGATTCTGTTTGCAATACTCATATTCAATAATAATAATAATTAATAAATAACAATAAAGATGATAAATAAAATAAAACGCTTGGTTTTATTAAAAAATATCTTAATATTAATTGCAATTTCGTCATTTACATTTTTAATTAAAGTTTAAGTTTTACCGGAAATGGCAACAAATTAGTAAAATATATATAGTAAATTGAACGAAACGATCTAAACAATAT
This sequence comes from Argiope aurantia, assembly GCA_026543865.1. NCBI lineage: Eukaryota > Metazoa > Arthropoda > Arachnida > Araneae > Araneidae > Argiope > Argiope aurantia. The sequence goes on from JAPMOR010006592.1 coordinate 200,797, forward strand.
AAGTTTGTTATGACTATCAAAATTTGAAGATTAAAAATGTTTTGTTTGAGAATCCTTTAAGAGACCAGTTACTTAAAATATTTAATTGAAAATTGTAGCGAGCGGTAATACTGGCGAACCAGCTGGTCGCCAAAGGCGGCTAGTATAACATAGCACACAACAAAGCGGAGCTAGAAAATAGATATTTTGCACATTGAATTTCTAATAGAGCTCAAAACCTGTGATTTGAATATTCCCCAAATAAAAAAAAAATAAAGCTTGAATATTTAATTCGCTTAAAATTTCTAAAGCATGCAAATATCAAAAAATACCAAAAATTACACTACTACCAAAAATTACACTAATGACACTAATTTTTATTAACTGCGTTTTTTTGGTCATAGCGCCTAAGTACTTCATTTCAATAGCTTGATTGTGGGAACATTGTAGACACACACACACATACATCTTCCGAGCTTCGTCCCCTAGAAAGTCTAAAGTTATAGAATTCAGCGGAGAAAGGAGAAATTTATTGCTTTACAAACAGAGGTACCAGGATATTTTAAATGATAAAAATACATCTTCCTAGATATCATTTCAATATTAATGATTTTTTTTATTTTATTCTATTTTGAGAAGAGTATATCCTTTTGCAGCCATTCGCTGATTACATAATTTTATATGAAATTTTCCAGAAATTCACGAGGGAATGACTACAAATTGAATTCCATTCACATTTATTGGAACCATCTAACTAATTAGGATGCATCAGATTATGCTAATTTGTCAAGTCAAGGATTTGCTATTCAAGGATGTTGTCTTAAATTTAGACTTTTTTGAAAAAACAACATCGAATATGAACTTTGATGATCTTGATAATGTAGTCGTTTCTGATTCCTTATTCTAAATTTTTTTGATAGATTCTTTGACTAATGTGGTATATTTATTAATAAGTTATGAATGCCATGCAAAGTGCAAAGAATCAAATACATGCAGATTTTTTATCTTAAAGAACTGACGAAATATCGTTTGTTATTACTATAGAAGACTACAACTAATATTTTATAAAAACTATTAAAATAAATTTTTCAAATATTTTCATCTATAGTTAAATAAAAATATTTAAAGAATCTTAAATATTTTAATAGATTTCCTATAACCAAACTCTCGTATATATTATCTATATTTTATGATCATATCAAAAATGTGTTATCTAAATGACAGAAGGACATGTTTATTTAATCCCAGGATAAGTGATTATTTTGTTGTCCCAGGGTTAATATATGAATGCTCAAGAAATCTTCAAAGTATGTTTATGAATTTATAATATTTATCCAGACAGAAGTATATCATTATAGTAAAATTTATAATAATCTTGAGCTCGTTTGTCGGATTTGGTTCGGAAGTGAATAATTGTTAGATTCAATTTAGACATTTCAGAGGTTTCCAAAATGAGAGGTTTTGTATCACTAGAAATAAGCTCATTGCTCTGTATCGATTATTCTGTGTTGTTATAATGTTTAAAGTTTAAATCTATAATGTTTAGAAAATACGTTTGGATTTTTATTAAGATTAATGTACATCGAAATGTGTACATTATATTTGCTTCCAAAATTTTATTGGGTTCCTTATCACAATTTTGTTACTGAATGATAGTGGCTCTAATTTTGGAAGTAAATAACATTTTTGAAGTATTCTTATAACCTTTAATATGGTAATTTGATAAAGTAAAGCAAACAAATGAACTTCTGAAATTAGTTATGAAGGCCAAACTATTCATTGAAACAACAGTTTTCCAACATTTGTATTTCTATAACATTCAAATTACTTATCTGTAGATGTCAGTACCATTATGTTCCATCTATATCAATTAAAATTGTTTATTTTGAAAAGGTTCCAATCGAATAGACATAATTATCTTCAAATTAGAGAAAATATGGATATAACCCTTCCAAATATAAAGAAATTTGTTTTCTCAATGCGCCCCATTGTTCATTATTTTTACTCTCTCTATATTTCCTTCAATATATACACTTGATGAAGTACTATAAAGTGAAAACCGAATGAAAAAAGGGAATTAATATCATTTAAATTTATAATGAATTCTTCAAATTTTTGAAGGGTAAAGTTTGAATTTTTAAGTTAATCATTATTGACAAGATATATCTCGAAATATAAAATATAACAATGAAGAGATGCAAAATTTCAAGAAGAAAGGATGAAGCTTTTTTTTGTCTTTGATCCTTTTTGACCTTCCAAACTGAATACTTCTATGAAGACAGGCACAACATTCAAATGATTCCAAAAATCTAAAAGACAGGTGTTTGTTTAAAAGAACATTATATATTTGCATTAATCTCCTTTCTTCCTGTTCTTTCAGCACGATATTGAGAGCATAGATGGAATACAGAACAACATATAAGAACCACGGTTATAATAAATGACGGCTTGGTACAGAAGGAATTTTCATTTAATATAACAATCTCATATCAATCTTGGAGAATTTGATATTCATACCTATTCTACAACATTCAAAAAGAATACATTTTAGGAAAGAGCCATTTTTATATGAAAGTGCATACAGTTTTATTAATGCATATGTTTCCGTGTCTTTTGTAAATGCATAATGGCTGTTATGAAGTATTAAGATGAAATGTTAATTTCGATGCTTTTCTTCGGGTCTATATCCGAATCTCATTTCATATTGATGGTTGACAAATGTCATCAATAATTCACTCTTTTGGTTGCTGAAATTAACTAGTCACTTCTTCTCACATAATGCCATAGGAAACATTTGGAATGCGATTGAAAGTGCAGGTAATCATAATTGGTTTCCTTACATCCTAGAGACTATGTATGACCTGAACATATACATAATTTAAGATGGAAGAAATCAATACAATATTACAAGAAGAAACGTTAAATTGGCATAAATAATAAACAATTGTTTCACTTGACAATGAAAAAGTGTGTAAATCACATATTAACAATGCATTAATATGAGTAATAATAATTGGTATTTTGAAGGGACCATAATCTCTAATACATTGTAATCTGTGTTTCCAACTGTTCCAGGTTGATGTGTCTAAAGAATGAGTAGGGGCATGTGTAAAATATATACACTCATGTACAAAATTAAGGTCACAAAAATGTTGTTAAAAGTAATTCTAAATGTCTAACAGTAAAATTTAAACAAATTACATTTTATATATTGTGAAGGACCGGTAGCACGATATTAACCTTTGTTGTGGGAAAAAATGTTGTTTAGCTTTAGTTTTTGTTATCGAATAATAGTTAGTTATCGAATAATTAAAATGGCGTGCCATTACTAAAAATTATAAAAAAATATAAAAAAATGAAGTTGCTTTTAAAGACAATAGCGAGATGGAGAATGAGAACTCTTTAGTAGTTCGTAGCCAATGGAATTCATTTTCAAGAAAACAATCTGCTTTTTAAAAGAACAAGTGAAAGTTATTAGAGCTCAAACTGTCTTATAATAATGCTATTTTCAGCTAACTTTAAGAAGACAAAGGAGCGCTTCACCAATTTTTCCACGTCTATTTTGGTAGAAACCATTGTAAAACTATTATTAACAAATTGACAAATTAACTAGTGACCAGCCTGTGATTCACACTTACTACCAAAATAATTAACACGTATCTCGACGAATGGAACATGTTGGATCAATCCAATACATATGCATGAGTTAATTTCGATTTAAATAGACATACTGATCTTTATATAGTCGATTGACTATTTATTAATGGGTTGTTTAGGACGATTGTATATAAATGCCATTTTTGACCCTTCTGTTCATTTTTTTAGCCAATGTCAAGGGTGACTTTTCCTTCTCCAAAACAGTAATACTAGATAATACGGAGCTTTGTTTGTGAAGAATTATCTTTGTAACAACTAATATTGTGCATATGAATTTGTCTGCCATATTCCAGAATCGAACCAGTTTGTCCATCCTTTAGGTAGACCTGTTGATGCCCTTAACCCGCCTTCTGTAGACCTATTGAGCTTCTCAACTACTTTGGCATAGAAATGGTCTTTGGTGCTAGACGTTTCACAAATATCACCGATTTAAGCATTGAATCTGGTTACTGAATTTGATGTAGATGATTACAAAGTGAACTCGAATGCTATGTTAAGTGCGAATGTAAATGTAATGATACAATATGAACCTATGTCTTTTATCTTATTGTTTTATTTTGTATTGCATTTTTATTTTGTGTTTAAATGCATGTTTAATCAATGTTTTCTTTTGTTTTACCAAATTGCAATTTTTTGAACAATCAGAAACTTTTGTATCAAATTTTTCTAATTATTACTCATTTTTTGAGGTCAGTGATATAAAAAAAAATCAATAAAATTCGTGCAACGTTAAAAGCGAAAAAAAAAACACATCTTAAAATTATTCAGAATTGTCCGCACTGCCTTTAGAAAATTATTGATTTTAAAAAAGAAATATTGATAGAATACCTTGATCTATCTAGAATAACTTCAATTTAATCTGCAATTGTTGAAATCATATTGCAGTTTCACCGATTCATATTGCAAAATCACCGATATATTAAGAATAGCTTAGAATATGTATCTCAATGTAACATTCTCCACGTTTAAAAGTTGAAACTTTTGTTCAACTTGAAATAATAAATATTATACAGCTATTTCTGAAAAAAAAATGTGTTCATGTTTTGAAGGTTACATCTCTTTTGTTTTGGTTTTCGACGTAATATTCTGAAAATTAACTCGCAGAAAATTGAGAGCCGAAAAACCGAAAAGAAAGAAAATCATCTAAGGAATAAACAGTAAGAAAAACCATCATTCTACAAACGAATAAAAATATGAAATATATGGGATGATTTGCATTTTTAATCTCTATAATGCCCTTGAAAAGGAAAAAAAATAATATGTGATTAGGGGAGAAAATTCGAAAAATTCTTTTAACAAGGAATACCTGCTAATAAACTTTACTCTTATTTGAGGAAATATACTCATAAAGACAATTATAATATAAACCTATAGTTTGGGTAATACATAGTTAATACAATTAAAGCCTATAAACCTATAGTTTGTCGTATTTCAAATGGAGGATTCTTTTCAGTGTGGTATCAGATTGTAGCTGTATATTGATTATATTGTAGCTGTATATTATTTAGTGTATTTTTCAATTAGAAGAAAAATAAGCCGCAAAAGATATTTTTATGAGGAATTTAAATAAATAATGTTTGGATGTACGAAGACTTTTGTGTTCTAATTTTGTGACATTTTTTATTTATTTATTTTTTAGAACAATATTACTTGATTTTTTATAAAAATATTTGTTCAGTTTTATTAAGAACTATTTAAAGATGCTAATTAAAAAAAACCAACTAATTAAATGCTTTAAAAGAAGTATAGAACACAATTTCTGCAAATTTCTTTAGTGTACGAACACTTTTGGGAGCCACTGTATATGAATTTTTGCCTTTACTCAGGTGGAGACTTCTGGGTTGATTTTTTCCCTTATCACCAATCGATTTAACCCGTCTACTAACCAGAAAAATTTACAACTTATGTAAGCCGGCTAGAAAGATTAAGAAAAACATCTTTTAAAAAAAACGTATAAATAAAAAGAATGCTGTTCGAAATTCAAAACAGGATTTAGAATAACACAGAACATATTTCAGAACAAAATATAAGAAATATTAACTTGAAATACAGATGGAATTTACAAGACTAAATTATTATTTTTATATGAAATTATGAAATACTTTCTGAAGCTGTTGTCTAATTTAGTTAAAAAATGTTATTAATTTCATTTTGATAAAGTAATAACCCAGGAAATGATATCACCTTTTTCTCCTTAGTTAAAAATTAGAATTACATGGAATCGGTGAAAAAGAAATGAAACCATTAATTTCATATATATATATATATTAAAGTAAGAAATCATTTATTTAACATAAATATATATTAATTTTATATAAAATAATAATTTGGTCAAAAGTTGTATAATATGCCTAAAATGAACAAAAAACATTGCAACAGAAATTGAAACCAAATGTCAATCTGAAATATAATCCAAAACTTTCATAAAAACATGTACATCTATTTAAATTACAGTTGAATTGCGAAAAAAAATAATCTACACCTTTTAAGAAAACTCAACTGAATTAAAATATAATGATAGAAACTTAAATGAAGTTAGTTTCACTGAATCATTCATCTATAAAATAAATACTGAATACTTCTCTTAAATCAAGTCTGTTATATATATAAACATATTTAAAGAATTAAAGGCCAGAATGTTTATTTTATTTTCAAAATCATTAATATTTAATGAGTCAAAGGATTAAATGGCAGTATACAAAGGGTATCAGAACTCGACTTACAAGTAGGAAAGGTAAAGAACATTGTAAAGAATCATAATCATACGGGATATAGCAATCGGAAAGGTCATTCTTATGTAATAAAATAGCATAATAAGCAGTAAAAATGCAATGTAGACTGTACTATACAATACATTTTTCTATTTAATAAAACATTATAAAATGTTTATTATCCAAAAATAATTACAAAGGAATTACGGGAAAAAAAATAGGATCAAAATTTTACCCATTGGTAAGGATTCAAATATGTTATCTGTAATATTTGCTTTTTAAAACATTCACAATAATATATCGTACTTGTGTAGTGATGGCAATTCATATCATTAGAAATATGTGAAAATCCATTGGAATTTTGTAAACAATCGCTTTCAAGGCTGGGGGGAAAAAATCAAAAGAAGTTTACTCAGGTGATGTGGGAGGGATGAGAAGATGGGTGATGCAAGGGTACACGTAATTACAAGATGTTCTAATATACTACAGTTAAAAAGCAAATGTTTATTTCATAATGAAATTGAGCCCCACCAGGTTTATGAAGAATGTCTCTTTATATGAAACAACAATGTTCAAACACTTTAAAAAGCCTATCTGCAAACAGACGTCAGCATAGGGACATTTAGTACGAACATTATAAGAATTTTTTTTTTCTGATATAATCTTACAACAGCCCATTCAATTCCTTGGTTGTTGTTTTTTAATTATATTAGTCAACTAAGTATTTCATTAAATGATTCGTGTTGTCTCACAAATGTTAATAATAAATCTCGCAAATGAGAATCGCATAAAACGCCATTTTCTCATTTCAGACCTGACTTCGAAAGTGCTTATGATTCATACGGATGCTTTTTATCCCCCCCGCCTCCAAAATAATAGATATAATTCCACATACTGTTTATAACACAGTGACCAATACGAGAATTTTAAAAGTATCTTAAAGACAGAAGTCAAGCAGGTTATGATCCTAGATTATATCTAAAACAAATATAAAACTAAATACTAAGATATTTTTAGGAAGGCATTAATTACCTTCCTGGAAAATAAAAATGATGAGGACGAGTTTTGGTGATCTAAATATAAATGTAAAACGGTGAAAAAATTCGAAATATAGAATTCGATTTGTATGCTAATTAAAGTATATATATATA
>JAPMOR010006616.1:9849-23858 GCA_026543865.1 Argiope aurantia
ATATATATATATATATATATATATATATATATATATATATATATATAAATCTCAAAGAATGAAAGAAAATAGATATCTAAAGAAGAAATTTTCAAGAATGATATTTGAAAAGTATATGCTAAATAGAATACTGAATTTTTGTCTATTCCAAGACTATGTTTTGGCTTTAGATTATGTTTCAATGATGCAACTACGTAAATTAATAAAAAATTTCAAATTAATTGATCTATAAATGCGATGATTCCACAAAATTATCACTCGATAACGCTGCGTTTCCTTCACAATTTTTTTGAGTAGATTAAGAAGAAAGATAGTTCGTTGTTTGTTTTGAAAAGAGTGTTTTTGAAACAGCACAAATGCGGGAAGTTTTCCATACTTGATTCCCCTAAGAATTTTTTTTTCAATGAAAAGGAACAGAAAATCTATTAGTATTTATTTTAGTGAAAGAAAAGCAGTAGAATTTTGGGCAAATTATTTGTCTTTAAAAATGGAATAAAGTTTTTGAGAAATGCACTTTAAAGTATAATAATATATAGCCTATTAAAATTGTGTCATCGGTTCAATTTTTTTAATCTCAATAACGTAAAATGTTGTTTGGTTTCATGTTCATATCGGCACATGAAGTTTGAATTCAAGTTTGACATTTTACGAATTGTACCATTTCTTTTTTTAATTACTTTTCCTCATGATACAAAACTACACATCCTTAGCTTTTGTTCTGTTTAAATAAACATTTTGAGGTCTTTAACATCCTGTTATTTATTTATTTTTGCTTTAGCTTGTTTCAATACTAATTTATGTGTATAAAAATTTATTGTAATTGTTTTTTTGATGATGAAATAGTCCCCTTGATTCAACCATCAAATTCAAGCAATGAGTTGAATTCCAATCTGAGCAACTTCGAACAAATTCCTTCTAACGCAATCTTTAAAGTATTTGAAATGTTTTTTTATAGTAAACTCTAGTAAAGGAAATTTCTGCTATATCCTTTACTATAGTAAACTCTAGTAAAGGATATAGCATGCTCTGCTACTTGCTTTCAAGCCTGTTCCGTGTGTGACAATGTACTGTGTCTAAGAAGTATAGGTGTTGCTGATTCCACGTACATGGGAGGATATACTTAAATATCACAGTAAATGAACCTGAACTAAATAAGGGGGAATCTAGATAAAGGGCAATGATTGCATTTATTCCTACTTTAGGAATGTACTTTAAAAACTTCGTTTCGAGAAAGATATTGTACATATGACATCGTGAGCAGGGAAAACAATGTTACACATTGCATCCTTCGAAAGCATAGTCATCGCTTTTGTTTAAGGTTAATAAAAAAAGAAAGCATTTCAAACGGAAATCTAAGGGATCTTCCAGTTTAATGTTTGCTTCTTAGTAAATTCTTTCTCAATTATTTATTCCATTACATTAAAATGTCAATATATTAAAAAATTAAACGGCATGTATATTTTTAACGTTCCCGGAGCTATTTGTAGCAATATAAAAGAATAACATCAATTGCAAGCATTTGAGATAGATCTGCATTAGAATTCTAAGTTGATATAGTTTTAGGTTTTACAAAATTTGCGACCTTGAATTATGTTGATTATTATTTTGTAAGAATCGTATTGGTTTTATAATTTTTAAAATGATTTTAGATTATTGAGGGTTTTTTAATTTAATTGTTTACAATTTTTAAAAATATTTATAACTTAGGAATTTATGGTCTTGTAAAAACTTTCAACAAAATTTAGATAATTTTAGATGATAAATAAGTACATTCAGTGATACAAAGTGAAATAATTATATATTTATATGTAAATCTTCAGAATCATGTTCGCCACCAGTCATTTTAAGAATGTAATAGTCATCCCCAAGGTGTCATTTACCAGCTATCATAGTGTTCTCTACAGTGATGAAATGAGTCTTTCATATGTTAAAGTGCTTAAAAATGGATGTAAATTTCTACATAGCACACATTGGAAGAAAGTTGTTTTATTAAAGAATTTTGAAAACTAAATATTATTGATATATATTTAAATGTGACTGTAAAGTTTTTTTCTGTGTATTTTGTTTCGTTCTGTTAAATAAAGAAAGATATAAAAGGATTAAATTAAGCATGAAGGTGTAAAGATTAAAGCTACATTAAACTGAAAAATTATCATCAGTTTATTAGATTAAATTTGTACTATGAGTACTGAAATTATAATTTTTATAAATTCCCTCTATGGCCAAAATTATAAATGTGTTCCTTTTTAATAAATAAAAAAAAAATATTTTCTTTTTATTTATTATTTACATCACTCTTCTAAAACGCCGTGCCCCCCGTTAGTTCCAAAAGAAGAATTAAGGGGATAACATGCCCCCCCGGAAGAAGAGTTTCGTTATCAGAGACATAGAGTATTATTCTCACTCTGACATTGATTGATTCTCAAATTTCGTTGTGGATGCGCCACATCTCATAGACAAATTTTATAACGAAGCAACCACTTTAATGCTTGAGCGCATATAGCATAAGCGAATAAGCAAGCGCACCTGAGACACAATCTTGAATTAACTGTTCTCCTCTATTCGTGTAAAATGAAAGCTGCGTATTATGGATTTAATTTTATATCACATAAAGGATCTAGTAATTTGGAACCATATTGAAATACAACACAATTTATGTTAGTACGTCACTCTTCAAACTTCCATGCTGCGTCAACATCAAGATATGCTTTATACATGATGAATTACAAATGCACCAAATGTACCTTCGATTACTTTTTGTAGAGAGGCTGTGGGAATCAAATTTTCACTTTAAAAGGGCGTTTACGTTCTGGTATTTTGAAATGAATTTCTTCTTTTTGACTGATGATGCATACCTAAATTCTTATTTACCAACCACTATAAAATCATCTTTGAGGTCTCAAAAATTGATAACTTTTTTTTACAGATACTGTTTAATAAGACGCAATTTAAATAGCTAAGATGTTTTGGCTTCCAAAATAAATTTTTCTTCCTTTACTAAATGAGAATATGTGAAAAAATTCTTATAAATCATTTTGCAAACAGGTCATATAACTAATTTCATTAACAGACCATTGATTTTTAGTAGTTTCAGCATACATAAGTGACTATATCAAATTCAATTTACGAAATTAAGTTTCACAAAAACATGGAAATTTAAATCAAATTCATTCATAAGCATTTCCATTATTGATATCATATCAAAGAAAATCTTTAAAATTACATTTGGCATGAAAGTTCTTTTGAAAGTGTTCCGCAAAATTATCGCTTACATAATTTTTAAATTATATATACCCATTTACGCAAGTATATCTATAAATTTTCTGCAAATATATCTTTTGGAAGATCATCTTCAAGATGGGATCTCATATTTTCCAAGGAGGCCTGTCCTTAAATATCACCGCTATGCTCATCGATAAGAAAAACCATTAAGCACATTATCAGAACCTCTTCTCTGCATGTCTCAATAATGAGAAAAATACTCCCCTTTTTTCTTAGAACCATTCAGGAGGAGAGGGAGCTTTCGTACATATCTTCAGAAAGTATTGTGCTATATGATAGTGATACTGGGCATTGTACATAGCGATTTATTGGGTGGAACCTTCCAAATAATCCCGATTTCAAACTGCATCCATCTGAGGATGAAATCGATCTAGAGAAGAAATGCGACAATCCGATAACTCTAACAAATGCTTCTGCTCATTCTCCCTCAAAGTATCGCTCTTAATGGGAACCATCATTTCTTGGAATTATTCCGGCATTTTGTCCAAACTTCTTTCACAAGCACTATATGAAAGGTGAGAAGGTTTGTACTCCCCAGGATAAGGACGCTCCAGATTTCAAAACATAAAAACCATTATTGACAATTTTTAACCTATCTGTTCCGATGTTCAAAAAACTTTTTTGATATCAAACATTATCATAAAATTACGCGGCTATAATTACGTTTGGACAGGCACACCACAGTGCTCACCATTCTGGAGGTAACTGTATCTAAACTTCGTATTTTTATTCAATCACACCTTGCACTTTACAGAATTTGACTGTACGAGTTCACATCTGAACGTTGATCGCAGTTTGCTGCAATTATATTCCGCCCAATGATGTCCTTTTTCAAGAAGATCTCAATAATTTAGTGGATCGGCTTCTTTAGCTTTTTATCTTGCAAGTGATTTCAATAGCCATAACACTTTGTGGGATTCAGATTGCACAAATTCTTGCAGGTAGCAGATAGAACAAATCTAATAACTGTCTCTGTTCAATAATGAGGGAAAAACCGTTACGATCTCTGTAATCAGCAAAGATCTGTATAAAATAATGTTAATTTTAATATTACTGTCTCATAGTGATAGCAGTTGTTCCGTTCTCTGTCTTCTTCATCCCCCCCCCTTTAACAGGCAGACTAGAATACTTTTTAACAGGTGGCAGATATTACTGATGGTTATTATGGTCAGTACCTACTGCAGATATTTCTTAAATACAACAACTTGTCATTGAAACCATAATGAATGCTGTATTGTCCTAAAGACCTCCCCACGTCTAAAAAAAATTCTCAGTCTGTGTTGAAATGAAGCCTGTCGTGATAGTCTTAAAAACCGAAAAAGAGCTAGACTGTATTTAGAAGGAATCTTAAAAGCATAGAAATTTATTGCTTTTAAAAGAGCCAAAGCGACGGGCCATCACATTCGTCTTTATAGTTGGAGAGAATCAAGGGGTTAAATTTGTTTCATCCATCACATCCTCTGCTTCCAGAAAAGTTTGTGGAAGAAGGTGAAGGCTGACAATGCGATTTATTGGGAATTTTTCATTTATATTTTAAATGCGGTAAACGTGACATATTCTGCCTCATTAGATGTAGCCAATATTCTCGACTAAGCAATCGCATAATTCTCCACAATTATTTTGATAGTCCTGAATTTCTGACAATTAAGAATCACTTGGAACTGTTGCATTTTCATTATAATACCTGAAGCTCCTTCCCATACAACTATGAATTCAAGATGCCTGAACTGGAAATAGCTTTCTCTTAAGCCGAGGAAATCAGTCCCAGGCCAGGAAGAATCACATATAACATGTTTCATCACTCGAATACAACTTCCCTTTTCAATCTGCTGCTGCTATTTAAAAGAATCTGAAGTACTTTTCTCAATGGCGTGAAATTATTGTGATTCTCATCTTAAAATCTGGCGAAGAACCCTCCAATCTTCTGAACTACAGTCCAATCGCTCTTACAAACTGTCATCGTAAGATGTTGGAGAGCATCGGTCAATGCTCGTCTGATCTAAGAATTGCAGAAACAAAGATGCATCTCTCTTTTTCAGAATGGTTTCTGTAGAGGTCGAGTTACCTTTCAAAACCTCATTTTCCTGGAATCGCAAAACGCAACGAATTGTTAGGAGAAACAACTTGTCTTTATATTCTCCGATAATGAAAAAACATAGGATCATTTATGGCAGTAAGGCATACTTTCGATAACTTTTTACTTTTGTTTTAGGAAAAATTTACCCATACTTTTACAAAACTTTTTATCCCTTTGAGCTCTTCGAATTGTTATAGGAAACGTTCATTCTAATCATTTTATTCAAGCTGAGGGAGTTCTTCAACGACACTCTTTTTTACTGTTTATTTGAATCAAATTCTTATCCATTTGTCTTCATCTGTACATTGCTAGTCTTTACCTTGAAGATCTGCAGATCTCATGCCAGAAAAGCAATATGAATGTAATGATTGATAAGCACAAACCGTCTTGAACAAATTGGTCAGCAATGCCCAATAATAACGGACATGCTATCTCTCCGAGAAGAGTCGAAGCACTTCTATCGGAAAAGAAATCTTCACTTCAATCCGAATATTCGTATTCGGAACATCTCCATTCTTATGGTGAATGAAATATGGTTTTGGGAAATTATTCTCGATTAGAAACTCACCTCCCTTCCTCACATTCTACACTTACGGAAGTAGAGTGAGAAATCATTAAACTAGGGACGTTCCTTTCTTTTTTTTCTCACACCAAATATATATATATATATATATATATATATATATATATATATATATATATAAAAGAGTATTTATAATAACAACAAGCCTAATGACTCGGATGGTTAGTATTCCGTACTGAATAAATTTGGAATTTATGACAATCCGTATTTTCTCTCCTGTAGTCAAAAAATTACACTGGCCATATTCTCTCGTACTGAATGGAATGTTTAACTGATTGAAGAAACTTGAGCCAGAATTGATTTTAATCACCAGTCAATAAAGTCTCTAACAATTATTCTCCAGAAAACTGTTTTTAGTCTGCACAATCTTTGATCACAGATTTGGTGAACTTTGATTTCCTGGCAGTAGGGGATGACAGCGTTTTTTTCTAAACAGAGATCGCAATGAAGAAAAAAGAACCATTAAGCATCTGAGATCAAAAGGATTTTAGGCTGCTTTTCTAGACATTATTAATATTTAAGTTAAAATTTAATCTTTTAAAAACACCTCCATGGACCTAGAAACTCAATGTTCGAGAGGGTCGAGATTTAAATCTTTTATGTGTTGAATATAAGAATTTTACACTTTGAAATATATATGTTCTTTTTTCCTCTTATATATATAACGAATAGTGCAATGGAAGATACAAATTCAGCGGCTAGTTTTAAATAGATAATTGATTGCCGTATTTGAAATTAGGAAAATTCGAAATTCGAGAAAAAGATATCACCCCAAAAAATTAAGTTAGCATTTATGTTTTTAATTTTCACTGAAGGACAAAAAAAAAAAAAAAAAAAAAAAAGGACTTAGATTCAATTAACGAGTTTAGATTTAATTTTGAACTTCATTTCTTCTTTTTCTCCAATTCTCTCTTTATTCGTTCTTTTCTAATTTTTAGTTTGGGGAATTTTCTTAATAATTGAATTTTTTTTTATTCTAATGAGTTTTTATTATGATCTACCATTTATTAAAAACTAATCACCTCTGGAAACCAGCTGGTTCGCTAATAGTAATACTCTCTAAAATTTTCAATTAAATATTTGTGGACTTGGTCTCTTACTAGCTTCTTCAACAAAATATTTTTAACTTCATATTTCGATAGTCACATAACTCAATATTACAAAGGGCTCACTATATTTTGCTCATTGTGCTATATATCTTTAATTTGCTCTCACCTGCGATGAGATTTCAATTTGAATCATTTGGAAGAATTTATGGAAGAGATAAAACTTCAGATATTACTGGCTGATATTACAAATACGAAAAATCTTTTGTTGAAACTAAACATATTTTTTAAAAATAACTGCAGAACGTCAAATCTTTCAGCATTGTAATCTTATGTACATTACAATATTTGTTACATTTTTTTCATAAATGATGCGATATTTCAGAGAATAATTGAATAAAAATTTCTTTGATCCCTCATAAAATTCAATTTTATTTCCAAAAAGATTTAGAGATGGTAATGATATTTTATTTTATTTCACTCAGTCAATGCACTTCTGAAAAATATTATAGAGTCTAAATTTTATACAGTCCTTCTATTCTATAAATCTTATTTGGTAAAATTATCTTAACAATATAATCGTTTTAATCTTCTGCGATCAAGCCTGACCGAGCTATAAAGCTTTGAATGATAATTACTTCACGAAGAGAGGGTGATGTATAAAATTTGATATCCATATTTGGTAAAATTGGATAGATATGTATTAAATTTGAAACAAATTCCTTATGCTCTTCGGCAAGCATGAAAGCTCAGTAACTCGAAAACGAAATTATTTTAATGTATGCCATTTATATGATTTTGTGGCTACAGTTCTAGATCTATGTCAGATTTTGGTTTCTGCCAATCAGCTTCCAAAATACACCCCCCTTTCCTGACATTTGTGTTTAATCGCATTCCATCGACTAACCACCAATATTCGCCTTCCAATGGGCACCTTCGTTACTATCAGTCCCCAAACTATACAGTCAATAACATAAAAGTTCTTTTATTAGAGAAACCTTTGGGTAGAGTAATTGCACTGTTTTCTATTGCCATCATTTATATAAAACAATTCAAAGCACGTTGAGTAAATAATGGAAATTTTTTTAAAAAAATTAACACTCGTTATACTCGGAAGTATTTGACAATGTGGGAGAAAATATTATTAATATTTATTACAGAGGGTTGAAACTGTGTCATGCATGAAAGAAATTTTCCTCCGTACATAATCATAATATTAAAACTCTCTGCAGGAATGATGGATGCATATGTGCATTGTATGGCACGCATTGAAGATTGAAAGCTTTTAAACAGAGCACATAGTTCATTTCTATACTGAAATATTATACACGATTCACTTTTTCTTGTTATCAAAATTTAGGGATTTAGAAGTACGAAAAATAAAATTAAATTCATATTTTGATATTTCATTAAAGAAATACATTTATAGTTTCATTCACTCTTAGAAAATTACAGAACTTCATATAACTGAAGCATTTCAGAATAATTATAATGTAGCTATTATATTTGTGGTGTCTGTAAAAAGATTATAAAACTGGCTTCGTTTCGTTTATTGTACAACCAATCTAAACAGCAGAGATGAATACATTTTTTACTCTTTATTCAAGGTTCTAACATTTAAGATTTACACCTAAAAAATTAGTTCACTAAATTTTTAGCAGCAATAATTTAATAACAACTAAAATGAAAATTATTTTTAGATTTAGAAGTAACTAAACACAATTGTGCTTATTAAAGAAGATTTTTTAATGCTGTAACATTCCCCGTTTCCCAGTACTGATAAGACATTTACAGCCAGCTGTGTCGTCGCGGTTACTTACTAAACTCCTCGAGATAGCCAGATGGTGGATCTTTCCACCTGTGTGTTTTCGCATCTGTTCATTAGCGACTACATTGAAAGACCACATGTGGGAATTCCTCGTCCAAGAGATATTGATAGTACCTTAAAAGAGAAAGGGGTGTCGAAACATCTGGATGCTAAATGTTTCTCATTGTGAAAGGATTATGATAACTCAGTGTTCCAGAATAGTCAGTTATGAAAGGTGCATCACACAAAGGACCTTCCCGCGACCGACTGGCGCCGCTGAGAGAGCATGTTGCTGAACCCCGATTGACCGAAAGAGAGCTCAAATGACCAATGTAAATTAAGAGGTGGATATTGTCGCCGAAATAAAATGCGGAGTTGTTTTTTTTTTAAAGGAGAAGAGAAGAAACGAATTGCAGGCAGACTGTTGGACTACGCCCTCGAGTTTGGAGTCGGAGAACCAACTGAGTTTCAAGTAAACTCTTCGACTTCGACTGTTGTGTCTCCTACTACAGATGTAAATAACTCAGGGCGTATATATAGGACTGTAAAATAATAGGGCGTATATATAGGGCTGTAAATAAAGAATTGTCTGGAAATTCTGCTTCGTTATTTGAACAGTCTAGATCAAGACATTACAAAGCGATAAGTGATCAGAATGAAGGATTAACTTTTTTACTGATGATGCAAAAAGAATGGTACATTATATATACTTTTTAAAAAATAAAATCACTGTAATCAAAATAAACAAGCATATATAATCAATACTCAGAAAAAAATTTTATTAAAAAATTCCTGAAGCATTGTTCAAAATTTGATATTTTTCGCACAACATTTAGAAAATAGTTCGCTTCTTCATAAGATCGAAACACGAAAGTAATTATAACGAATAAAGAACAAAACAAGAACAAAAAGTCTATTAAAAGCAAAAAATGGATGAATTAATCTTTAAAGCAAGTTAAAAAAAGAAATGAAACAGCTGATTTCGCACACCTCGGACGTGTGAAACGAACCTAACTTGCCTCTTGTATGAATGAGTGAGAGGGCGGATTAAGATGAACGGTTTGAAGATTCGGTCTTAAGGCAAGTTCGTTTAGACATTCAAAAATTTATGAAAAAGAATTAACACTTCATATTAAAAAAATAACGCTTTTTTCCCCAGGCGATTGGCCGATGAAAAATGACTGAAAAGCACACTAATGCAATTAATGATCGAACAAATAAAATTAATGCTCGAAACAAAGCCGTTAAAATTATAAATAATAATTAGGAATTTTATGCTACAGCGAAGAAATGCATTTTCTGAATGAATAGACTTACTCATTTGGGTAGCCTCGCGCTACCACAGATTGTGTCAAAATAGCTCGCATAAGCAATCTTCTATTCGCACTTTAAAACTAAAAAGGAATAAGTAAAAGTATTGGGATTTTCTTTTTTGAATTCTTATTGCTACGCTTTTTTTTTCTATCTATAATAATGCATTTATGTTTTCATAGGTCTTTTTTTTAAGATATCAGAATCCCAGAAGTTAAATTTAAAACAATCCAGGAATAATGCTAAAGCAATTTATTTTGCTGTATTTGTTACGTTTTAGTTGCCTTCATATTCATTTTCTAATGTTGAATAGAATTAACAGTAGCATTATTAATGATAAATTTTCTTTATAATATATAATAATATTATCGGGATTAGATGGATCGAACACTTTAATGACTTAGTACAAAGACAAACGATTGCTCTTGATTGAATGGAACCTTCTTGCAGACACTACAGATTCATTATTTTATCATAAAATAAAAATCGAGAAAACTTAAACATTAATATCTAAACTGAATGTGATGAATTTCAAATGTAATGAATACAAATTTCAGTTTAAAATATCACAAGTGCTATGCAGAGGATATTTTGTATTGATATACGTGGAGAAAATCGCCTAAAGATTGTGTTTCTTGTTCAGTTCTTATTCATTAGTTAGAAAAGGGATTTCTCAAAACATCATTTAATAATCGGAAAATGACTCATTCAATAAAGGAATAAATACTAGAAAAAGCGAAACTAAAATATAAAAATCAATATATATGAAGTGAATAGAAATTTTGAAAAAATCCTACCTACTTTTATTTTTTGAGTGCAATTATTTTGTCAGCTGAGTTCAAAACCTGCAGGATCAGGATCACCTTGCGAATGAAAGAGAGACGTCTAAGGAAAGGGCTTTATAATGGTGTCACTGTTGCCATTCGTGAAATAGTTACATGATTACGTGCGTTGCCAATTGACGTAGTATTGAAACTAATCATTAAGGTATGAATTTACGTAGTATGACGTATTTAGTGTTACGTAGTACTCAAACCGTTTTAAAATGGGGTCGAATGAATTGAAATGAAACAAGATGTTCGAGGTATTTTAATAATAAAATCTGCTACTAGAGGTAAAATAAACAATGGCAAGTTTAAGGAATAAATAAAGGGGACTACTTTAAAATGGTTAAAAACGCACATTCTGATTTCTATTGCTGCTTGCACAGGTTTGGGAGTTGTTGTTTTTACATATATTAGAAATTAAAATAATACATAGCCTATACATTGAACGCAAACAATACTAGAAAGTTTTTATAATAAATGCAAGATTTTAATTTTTTTTCTCAATAGATACACTTTTTAATCATCCAATGCTTTAAATAAAATAAAAAAAAATCACAGATATTTTAAATAAAAAATTCATTAAAGTATAAATAAATAGATGTGCTTTAATGAATTATCTCAAATGAACAGTCGCCATTTCCTCAAATAAAAATACTCAATACATACACATGAGCCATTTTAGAAATGAATTTATAACAAACAATATTCCTTTGTATTGCATTAAGAATGAGTTCAGACAGTAACTTTCATTCTTTTGCTTACGCCATTACCTCCGCTTTATTTTCGACAGCATACGAAGGCAGCTCATAAGTACATATCAGAAAAAAAAAAGAAAAAAAAATTGTTGCGGACGCAGACAATTCCAAAACATTTAACCCTTTGCACTCGGAAAAGTAATTCGATGCATAATTATTCAGCTAATGCGAGGGCTTATTTATTGTTCTGAAAAATAAATGCCATCAAAAACATAACTTGTAAAAAAAACCAAGTCTCGCAACTCAGTTCTTCTATTGTAAAAAGTTGTGAGATCCATGTAATACCAAGTCGGTCAATTTATTCAGTCCCTACTTAAGGGTCCTTCTG
Source organism: Argiope aurantia (assembly GCA_026543865.1). Taxonomy (NCBI): domain Eukaryota; kingdom Metazoa; phylum Arthropoda; class Arachnida; order Araneae; family Araneidae; genus Argiope; species Argiope aurantia. The sequence goes on from JAPMOR010006616.1 coordinate 21,866, forward strand.
TCTTAATTAGCTAACCTAACAACATCTTATAGTGACCACATCAGTATTAAAAATCTTTTATGGTTTAAATAAATAGATTGACTTGGCCATTGCATGGAAACATAATGTATCTTTACATTCAATTAGATTACATTAATATATTATATTAAATTAGATTGTTTAGTGCGATTGCTGAGTCAATCTATTTATTTAAACCATAAAAGATATTTTAATACTGATATGGTCACTATAAGATGTTGTTAGGTTAGCTAATTAAGACAGAAGGACCCTTAAGTAGGGATTGAATAAATTGACCGACTTGGTATTACATGGATCTCACAACTTTTTACAATAGAAGAACTGAGTTGCGAGACTTGGTTTTTTTTACAAGTTACGTTTTTGATGGCATCTCATTTCTTTTTGTATGTAGTCTTCCTCTTTTTCTTTTCCGGTACTACTTCTTGAGCTTCAGCTACATTTTCTGAAAGCCCACTCCCTGTCTCCATGGGTTTTTCTCGTAAGCTTTGATGTTACAATTTTTGTCAAGTCTGGACGGTAAATGCTTCTTAGTCTGTTGTATTCACAAATTGAGGATTCCTGCGTTTTAACACTTACAAAGTCGACATTTATTAGATGTAAGCCATCCAGACTTGCAACTCTCGAAAGTGCCACATAAGCTTGACCGGATGTGAATACTGCAGAACCTATATCCTATAACCATTATTTAGACTTAGGCCTTGACTTTTGTGTATGGTTATAGCATAGGCTATACATATGGAAAATTGTTCGCGATGAACATAAGCTCTATTAATAATTTCAAATTTAATTTTGACCGAACTAAGCTCGTAAACATGTTCTTTATTAAATGTAATGTATATTTTCTTAATTTTTTTTATATTTTCCGGATCAACCTTTACTCTTTGCACTATACGGATAGAACCATTAACTAAACCAAGACTCACGTCAATATTTCGCCTTAACATGACTCTTGCTCCTATTTTTATAATTATCTTCTCTTCGAGGCCTGCAGTCATAGAAGCATCATCTTCATATTTTTTTATGCATTCACGAGCTGTTTTTGTTAGGTATATGGGGCAATCTATGCTATCTACAGCTGTAAGTTTTATTTCGGGATGTGGAAGAGATTTAAGCATTGAAGTATTTAATTGTTGACACATGTTTTTTGTAGGTAATAAGCAAACGGTATCCTCAGGAAATTTCGAAAGGTGTTCAATTATTCCAATTAATCTGTTTTCATTTGAATTGGATTTGAGAGTTATTAATAAATTCGAGAGTAAGTCGCGATCTTTTTCTGTAGTCGCACCTAATCTTATTCTATTTAGCATTTCAACAAAGTTAGAATCATTGAGCTGCCGCATGTTAATTGTAAGTTCATCGTATATGAATAGTTCAATCCACAGATTCGGTATACTGCGGGAACCTAACTTGTTAGTTTCAGCAGTTAAGTGTTTAAGCAATTAAGTTTCAGTTAAGTTTTGAGAGTTTTTCAAAAGGTGACTTTTCTCTTACCGGCGGAAGCTGTAAGAGATCTCCGAAAACTACAAGATGTTTATTTTCAAACCACCCATTCTGATCGTCGCTTGTGTCAAATATTTCAGATAAGCGTAAATGAATATGTGTTAAAATAACATTGGATATCATCGGCACTTCGTCTATGATAAACAACACTACTTCTTTCAAATCTGATCTCAGAATTTGGAGCACTTCATCAGAAAGTGGCTTGTACTTTGGTGTTTGCTTGTGTTCTACAGGCAGCTGCAATAGTCTATGTATAGTCAATCCATTCACATTGAATGCAGCTATTCCTGTTGGAGCACTAACTGCCATTTTTTTTGTTTAAATACGTCTTTTTTTATTAAAAAGCTCTTTCCAGTGCCACCAGTTCCACTCACAAAACAGAGTAAAACGTCAGCATTGTTATCAGTTGTGTCAATTTTATTTGTGATCATATCGAAGACTCTTTCTTGATCGGCATTAAGTTTTGCGATCATAC
>JAPMOR010006621.1:0-15949 GCA_026543865.1 Argiope aurantia
CTTGTATTGATCTAGTTATTTTATAATGGAATAATAGCGAGATCTTAAATTTTTCGATTGTCTTACAGTTTGGATGCCATAAATACACCAAGGTAAATGCTAATGCATAAAGCTGCCGTTTCAAATTTATCTATGTTAAGATTACAGACTTTACTTTTTGTTCAAAATGAAATCACTGTATCGTCATTTCTTATTTCATATAATGGCCTTATCTTTTGTAAAATATTTTAAGATATTGTTTTTGTTTTAATTGTTTAATATTTCTTGAAAAATTATCGATTGCAAAAATCTTATTTTTGATTTCATGGTTCTCAATCTATATATTCTGTACTTTCTTAATTCTTGAGGACTTTGTAGGTTTTTACAGAAAAATAGCTTTCTTTCAAGATTTAATTGACTTCTGTCTTAGTCTATATTGTGATAAAATTTCTGAAAAAAAAAAACCTTTGGTTATTCCTCGAGTAAATTTAAAATAGGAGTTACAGAAAAAAGCAGTTTAAAATATTTTCTGAGACAATTGTATCTTATTTCAGAAGATTTTTCATAGTTAAAGCAACAGTTTTTGTTTTTAACTATGAATGAGCCATTTATAACTGCTCGAAGATATAGACTGGTCTTTAAAACTGGTAAGCTGAATGGTAAGTATAAAAATGGTTTATAATTTTTAAAATTTAGTCTTATTCAATTTTATTAAATAAAAAAAAGTTAAAATCAAAACAAAGGTTTTTAATAGAAATATACAAAAGAATAAAGCTATTTTTGAATTCTACATCACAGCACCTCAAATGCCTCTTGTTTAATCATTTTCACCCTCAACTGTACATTTTGAATTTTAATGGCTCTATATTATTTTCTGAATGCAGGTTCAATCTACTTTCTTCTTTTAAATCTACACATTATTCCTCCCATTTAGATGTTTAGATCTATGAGTATGCCTTTTGCTTGGAACTTTTCTCCATTCTTTTCCTCGTTACATTCCACAGAAGAGAGAAGAAAAAAACCGGACTAAATTCTCTACGTCAGTCATATTCTGTGTATGCGTGCTTGTAATTTTAGGAAGGTGAAAATTTCTGCCCATTTTAATACTGATGGTTTTAAAAAATTCTCAATACTTCTTGAGCAGTAGAATTTTAAATTTGTGATACGGCTTTTTCAGCTAAACGAAAAACGTTCATAACGATTAGATAATAGACAATAATTCAAAATATAGTTGAATCTTTAGTTTAAATTTATCGGTCACATTATGGAAATTTTACATGAATATATTTTCGATAAATATTTTAAGTTGCATATTACAATTAACTGTATATGAATTCGAAAGTTAATAGCAAATTTAATTTATTAAACTGCTATAACCGGAATTTAATTTAAATCAAGATTTGATTTAAATTGAATTCAAATGAAATCAAAACTTATGTTGGAATTCATAATATGTATTTCGTGCCTGTATCTAACACTACAGCTTCAACACATTTCAATTCATTTATTGTTTTGTGACTTTTTAAACTTCACATTTCTATTTTTTTCCAAGCGTGTGATTTTTACAATATTAAACGCCATTTGATAAAATTGATACTGTTGTTATTCTATCAAGATAAACTTCAGTCTATCTTTTGTTGAGAAAAAAACTAATATTCTTACCTCAGCAGATACTTGGTTATTATCTTCCGATTCCGAAGCTACTGCCAGGGTGGTAATTCCTAAAAAAATATAAGCATATCTCCATTAAAATACAAGATATTTTCGTAAATTGAGTTAAAAAGTTACAGTGTTAAGAACATTTATGCGTTAACGTAGACTAATTATAATCCAAACAACATTCTTAGCCTGCGAATAAATTAAATAAATACCGCTTCAATTATAACTCTAATTTATTTGTTCTCGTTACTACCAAAGGATTAATTTTAAAAACTTAAAACTTATGATTTTTTTTAGTATAATTCGTCTACAAATTTTAAACTGTTGTTACTAATTATCTTTAGGAACTTATGCATTGAGATTAAGTACAAAACACCTCATGATCACATTACACCTTGTATACCTATAATACAAACTAAATGTTTTCTAATTTGTTTAATGTTAACATTAAAATGCTTGTGATTTAAAACATACTGAAACTGTAATAATTTCAACATGAAAGGCTGTTCCAAAAACGCAATCTAGTGACAAAATGATTATGTAAGTTTTTAATTTTTCTTATTCACTAATAATAAAGCAGATAGCTTGGGTAATCCAAACTGAATTATGACAACCAAATGATAGACGATCGCGAAAAGTATTATGGTAACTAAAGTCAGTTAAAAAAGGAGTGCCATTCAACCGCCAATTACCCCAGGTATGACCCTTTCATCGGGATGTGGCAACTACAACGCACCATCTGCTCATCTCAATCACTGCTGCTCATCTGAAGAAGAGAGCAGCTTACTTCTCCGGCAACTTCTCATCCACATTCATTTGGCATACACCCCAGGTAGTTTAGATTATTCCGTCTGAATTACTCCCATTTTGTCCAAATATCCGGAGAGATGAAAACTATAGCACAGTCCTAATGATCTTATGGTACACCTCTTTTCGTAAAAAGTTCATTCCGACTTGGAAGCAGAGGTAATCCAATTCGACAATCTTAATATGCAGACCGGAAAATCGAAAATCAAAAACCATAGGGAAACCTTTCATCACCCTGTATGTGATGCCTCTCATTAATCCTACCGAGAAGAAGAAAGTTTGAAAAAAGAAGAGGTATTTAAATATATGCAGAAAATTTAATATCTAAATTTATTTCATGAATGATTTTTAGCTACCATTCGCTAATTCTATCATTATGTTTTTGCTCCTCTTTGAAGGGCCATTCGCTTCCCACAATGAGGAATCGGAGCACAAAACAAATTTAGTAACGTAAATTTTCGTTTTATACGCTCTGTGCAGTGATGTCTTAATGAACAACAACATCTGAAGAGTCGAAACTAATCAGAGGACTCTCTTTCTCTCTCTCTCTCTCTGTGTGTGTGTGCGTGCGTGCGTGTGCGTGCGTGTGTGTGTTTTGCTCGCGATATACAGAAAGAAAAAGTATAGCAATCGTTAAAATATCTTATCTTGGCAATTGGATGAGCCTGGAGCTTTCAGATTACCTGAATGAGCACAAGAATAATAATATATAGCTTCCGAAACGACGACTGTTTGCAGTCTGCTTTGAGCACAATGACTTCTTTCAAAAAAAAAAAAAAAAAAAAAAAAAACCTCAGCAGAATGAAATTTGGTGTCTGAGTTTTACACCAAGTAGGTATGGAGAAAAAAACCTATCAAAAGAAAGCGCGTTTTCTTTCCATATGCATTTGAACACGATAACTGAAAAGCGCAATCTATTAGATGGATAAAATTTGGTATTTGATAAAAAAAATTTAAATTATAGATTTATATTAAATTTTGGATCATTGTCTAGTTGACTGTCTGTCGATATGTTCGATTGCATAATCATATACGAGGTAAGTCAACAACATAGCAAGCTGTACGGGCGAATTTGAGAATATGATCTTTACACAAGAATCGTAGATTTGCATTTAATTTTTTCAAACGCATCAAAGAGCAATTTGGTTTTTTTATTTGTTTATTGATTTGTACGTGAACATAATAACTCCAAAATGTGACTAATTAGATAAATTTAAACGATAATTAAAATTAATTCCATAATGGGGTCTCGACACCAAAGCTGCAGATTTACATCAAATTTTGACTTAATCGGTCCCAAGAGTCCAAAACAAATATTCGATTTTCTTTATTTACGATGAAATTAAATACAAAAGGCGAAATTTTGTGAGAATATTTGAGAACGTAGAGGGTAAGTAATGTCTAAAGAGGGTTCTAAGTAATGTCTTTTCTTCTCATTTAACATTTCTGAGATAATAAGAAATGATGAAAAAGAAAGTGAACAAAACAAATATTTTCTTAGAATATATTTAAGATTTATATATCTGTTGACATGGTTCAAAAGCCTGAAATAGCTAAAAGATCTGAATTAAGATATAATAAGCAAATAGATTATTCCAAAACTCATAAAATGCAGTGTTAAAAGTCAGGCAGCTCACGCAAAAGAGAACATTTCCATTTATATTCAAGCAATGTCCTGTTTACTATCTGTCTTTGTTCTCATTAAAAGCGTGACACAAACACATAAAAAAATCAAATAAAGTCAAAGATAAGTAAATAGTTTCATTTCTTTATCCTAGAGATAAAGAGATAGAATAAAAAATATTTATATTTGAAATATTACTTAGGTTGATGCCAAAACTCTTATACGTGAGATATTGTTACTTCGAAGTTTTCTTATAGCTTTTTAATTTCTACTCTTTTCGCTGATGTTAAATATAAAACAGCATTAATATTGCGTTTCCTTTTAAACTGAACTATAACCATTATTAACTTTATATTTTTGATCATTCTAAAGCGAATGGCGTTGTTTAAAAACTGGTTTGTAGAATTCGGGACGTCTGTAGAAGAACGGAGTTATTTACAGCTCCTTGTGTGATGTGTTTCAATGAACGTATTCAGCTCTATTTTGTCATCAGTGTTATAATATTTTTCTTTTCGAAAGAAAATATACGCCTGCCTGCAATACTGAGTGGTAATAATTCAAGAATCTCTGTTAGAGATAATACAGCAGCAAATCATAGAAGTATACATTTTTTAAGGCATAGAAAAATGTTGGCATAGAAAATAACAAGAATGAATAATAGGGAACGATTGAAGGTGTCCCCTTTAAAAAGAAGCGATACATTCGTCATTTTGTAATAATTCAATCGCAGTCGGAATGCTTGTTAATTGAAAAATGGAAATAGTACAGGAGTTTTATCGATTATCACAATATTAAATTTCAGTTTAATTAACGCATATAAAATGAAGAGTAAAAAAAAAAATCTTCTTTTCATCAGTTTTTATTTATTTTTTCTTAATTTTTTTTTCTTTTTGGTTGTATTTGTTTCTTGATATTCAATAATACACATCATTCAGATATGGTGATAGTAGTCATACTTATTTTGAATTCCTTTAAATATCTTAAACCTTTATAAATTTCTTTTCTTTTTATAGACCAAAGAATACAGAGTGATATTTTGTATTATAATTCTCATTTGATAATTTAATGTTAAATAGTACAAACAAAGTATTCTGATTAAATATATGATTTTTGAAATAAATTATACAAACATTTAAAGAATTAGGTTAAATTAACTTTAAATAGAGCAAAAGGCTTATAGAATTGATCTTTATGACCGATTATATCTTGAGGTACTAATACCCAACCCAGATGGGGGGGGGGAACTCAAAAATGAGTATAGGAATCTTCCGTTATTGTGATTGATTCTAACTTTCTTGAAGCTAAATTAATGCTATAGGGTTGACAATCTATATACCAATGATGGGGCATATTTTCAACGAGAGAGGTTGTATCATGATGGCTGATGAATAGAACTGAACCAGGGTTTCCACCAGAGTGCTAGCTCGATGATGCGTATTTTTCAGTTTATTCTGGATGCTTCAACAGGGCAAGAGTGGCTTTTTGCACTTACTAATTCCCAAATATACTTTCCCCAACAATAATTTAATGAAATAGTTTTTGTCACTTTGTTTACAGAAAGTATCTAATGATTTAGAAATAAAAGAGATGGAAAATCGGTAAAGACGATATGTAAACCATTCTTGCATAGGTAACACAGATAAAATAACAATAAAATTCAGAATATATTCCTAATAAAAGCATTTTTTTAAATACTTCAAAGCTCTTATTCAAATTTGATCTACACAAATGAAATTTACAAAAGTTAAATTTGCAATCATATGAACATTAGATATTTGAACTTTTTATCTCACGATTTATTAATGCATAACAGTTCTATTAAAGCATTTTTTGTTTTAACGGTCAATTAAAGTATTTGTTTTAAGTGTAATTTGATATTAAAAAAACGCTTTAAAGCCTCGAAGAATTACAGCGTTATGTCTTTGAGAGTTCGCGAAATGAAATTAGGTGAATCTACTTATGCTTATTCTAAAAAACCTAATTATCTCTTTCAAGATAGGAAACTTCACTCTGCCTGTTGTACATATCGAATGGATGATGATATTATTAGAATAATCCTGAATAAAAGGCGGTTCCCAAGAAAATACAAGGCATAAAGGATTTTTTTTATAAACAGTTGTTCTATTTTTACTTTGCAATGTTTAAAACTCTTCGGAATAAATGCTTCATGTTTAAATGCATTATTTGTGTTTGCTCAAAACAGCCGTCCCATGCTATATCTGGTAGAATATTTGTTTCTGTCTTTTAGAAACCTGTAACATTACAAATCAGGTTTGACATTCTACGGGGCTCCTCTGCATTTCACAGAGCAAGAATTGCTTACTTGGAAAGCAACATGAGTCATCTCAATTTTCCGTGCTTTTCAAGAAGAAACGAAAAAAGATCTCAATTTTTCGCAACCAATTACAAATATGACATGATACATTTAAGCACAAATGCATTTTATCTAGCCTCGTGTTCATATTAGATGTGGAAAAAAAATTGCCATATTCATTAAATGGTTGCTAAAATTGTGTTTTTTTTTTTTTCATTCTATATTGAAATTTGAAGAAAAAAATGAGACAGGCTATGATGGACAGAATATGACTTTCTTTTTGGTATTCGAAGGAATGTCTCAGAATTGTGATAAGTATTTATTCGCTTCATGTTTTACTTTGAAGCACGAGACAGTGTGTAAGATTTTCTTCAGCGTCTCTGTATTTCCCAGATGGCTAAATATGATTCCTTTTCAGAATTATGTCTATTCGCGAAGCCGATTACGTAACAATCAAAACAGATATAATTTGGTTCATGGCTGTATTTTTAGAACCAAAGTTAGAACCTAATCTAAATCAGTGACAGCTAGAATGTCTTTTGATCGGTCTGTTCATGGTATGTGAGAGCAATCCTCCAAAAACTCTACAAGATAGAGGTATTAATTTTGATGCGTGCTCTATTTGCTAACATTGGAAATCTGTATCCAATTTGCCATTAAATTCGTTAACAAGCAGTCTGTCGATTTGTTTGCCGGTTCCTATATATTTGAAGGAGATAGTTGAAATTATCGGCAGTGGACTCCCCAAAACTTTATCGCATACTCTTTAACAAAAGTGTCGTCCCAGAGGACGCCTGGCATGGCTTTGGCGCACCTGAATACGAAATATTAACCTTTGGCGTGAATTTAGCATTTTTACTGAATCTATCGTGTGATCCTTGGCGAGGGTTTTGGCAATGAATCCTTGGATTGTGGTTAATAGTATCTGAACATCGAATTTCTGTTTTACACGCGTTTTCCTCAATCGATGAAAATCAAAATTCTTAGAACTACAATATCTGTCAAAAAATATGTACTAAACTTGAAATATTTAAATCATTGCGTTTTTGAGTTATTCCGTTTACATGCTTCTCAAATTAAAAACAGGAGGTCAATCCCTTGTTGGATTTGACTCAAAAGTTGATAGATATCTACACAATACATTTTAAATCTATACATCAAATTTTATCCATCTTACTATTTTTATTAGTAGCTATCGTGTTAACTTATATTCGAACAGCTAACCGCACAGTCTCCCTCTGAACGAGTTTTGTTCAAAATATTTAATATAAATTTACAAATTTGGTATAAATACCATATGCCAACTTCCATTCGTCTAGCTCAATGCGTTTTTAAGTTATCTTTGACACAGGCAGATAACAGAAGTAACGCCAAATAAGTGTTTTTTGAATTCATCAAAGTCTGAAATGTAGAGATGTGTCAAAATCTCGTGCTTGCATCTTTTGACGATTACAATACTTTTTATATGCGAGAAAATAAAATCAAGAAGCTGAATAAGTTGAAATTTTTATGTGACCTTGACAACTAAATTTTAGATACAATATATTTTCTGGTTTAATCGTTCCATAAAAAGAGGTCCAAATATACTCGCGATTCTTTCATACAGTTTCTCCTCGTGAGGTTGAACACAAAACACGAGGCATTCAAGAGAATGAAGAGAAGAGAAAAAGATTCGCTGACAACTTCAACTTTTATTAAAGTATCAAATATTTAAATATATATGTATATATTTGAAATTATGAAAACCACTGATGCGGCCAACAGTTTTGCATCATTACAAATAATTCTGGTGATTTAACAGAAAAGTAAGGTTATTACAACATTAAACATCAGTAACCATTAGATCGTGATTTAACCAAGAGTGATTGTGCTCCAGATATTTCACTTTTCGGAATGCGGAATTTCCAGACTTTTCGCTGAATCTCATTAACTTTCTCGAAATGTGTTTGATTAGACTTAAGATTTTATTATGATCACCAAATTATAATTTTTTAAACAATAACTCATCAAATTTTCAGATGGTTTCTGCTTAAATCACAAAAAATGAAAATTGAATATTTCTTTCTCTATCAAGATTTCGTTTTCTTGCCTCAATCCAAGATGGTGACCATTTGGCGAACAATCCACGAACTTGGCAATGAAAGCTCAGCCTAATTCTATCTAGAGCAAAAGTAGCATCACGATACCATTCATTTATCTTTGCAATTTCGGGAATCAACTTCTTGGCACTTTTATTTTTTTATTGAATTTATTAGAATGTGAATGTTTATTATTTATATATTTATTAGATTCTTGGCGACTGGGAAAATTCCCAGAGTAGCGCACATTAAGTGAGACAATAACATTCTGAAGGAAGAAATTGCAGCACCAGAAAACGCATTGCGAATCCGGCTGAGCACTGCAAAGCAACAACTTTCACTGCTTTGATAAAATGGATCGATACATATGTTAAATATGATTTTAAGTGAAGAGTACCAAGAACTGTAGCCTTAAACATTAAATAAGTGCAGAAAATACTGATGTTACTGTACAGAAAATACTGTTGGGTTTAGTATTCAAATTAAAAGATGAATTATCTAGTCTTGGCAAAACGAATTAAATTTATTTTACTGGTTAATTTTCTTTTCTTTCAGGGACCCATTTTTGATAGCCCCTTTTATAATTTCTATAATATTTTGGTAAATGATGAACATCGTTAAAAATGGATGTATGCATCTTACAGACTGTAAAATATTTATTTTCTTAAAACAAAACTGCGTGTAAAATTTTGGAGTCACAAATTTCAGCAAAACTCCAATGGACAAGATATTATGGAAAATGTATTAAGTCTTCTATCCATGGCATATTAAAAAAGTGCATCACTTCCCTATGAACATTTATTTTCTTAATTGTTACTCCTGCTACTCTAATGCCCGTTATTGTGGATATTTTAAACAGTCATTTTAGAATCAAATGGAGTTTCATTTGTGAACTCATTAGAACTTTACAGAATGCCGCATAATTAACAAAAGAGCAGAATAATCTGACTTTACAACGGATATTGACCTCAAGTAAGAAATACTTTATTTTTTTTACTTTTTTAGATTGAAAAACTTTTTAAACCTTCCATCCGTTATTTCTAAGCAAAAGTCACAAGCTTTTAAAAACAATATTGTATCATGCATCTACTTACTAAGCGGTAAGTCTTTTTGAATAACATTCTTTCATTTTTCCTTTTTAATTAATGCAATACATAGGTTTTCAAAATTGTATATTCTGCCTGTATCTTTGCCTGTATCTGCCTGTATCTGCCTGTAACTTTACCTAACATATTTTCCCTTTCATAGTAAATTAGTTAGAAAGTAGTTTTGCTGCGTGCGCAACTAATGTATTTCAGCAAGAGTTAGTGAAAAGCCACTGTGTTGCACAAACAGAACTTTCATTCTTAGCTGAGGAAAAATCCAACACACTTATATCCAGAAATGCCAGCCCTCCCAAAAAGTGGTCTAAATTTAGAAATTGTTTAGAAGTATTGAAGAAATAAAATGCTAAGCAATAATTTGCATAGCGAGTAATTATTTGTTTGAGGTTATGAATAACTATTTTCAAAATTTATCTTTTTTTTTTTTTTTTTTTTTGATAAGTGAAATCTTTTGGAAATATGAGCATCACAAAATAATTAAAAAATACGCTTATTAGTGAAATATTTATCCATGTTAGTTTATTATTAACATTATTCGTTTTGTCGTACAAATGAATTGTTTCAAATTTCGCATGTATGCATGCATGTGCATCTCATTAGTATTCTGAACGATTCAAAATTATGTCGGATTTTTTCTCCACTTAAATTTTCAGGAATTTTGACAAGGAGTGCCCTTGTTTAACATCCTTGTTCATATAACGAAAGTGCAAGTTTATAAGGTCACGAGGGAAATTTCTACTCTCTCCCCAACAAATCTGATGAACTGCAAAGAAAGTGCAACATTTCAAACGCACTTTATCGGATGAGAAGGCATGGCGGTTATGTTTAAAGTGCTCGAGCACGCCTTCCTTGTATGCTGAAGCACTTTCGTTGATTGTTTAACAAGCGTCCATCTTCCTCAAGTGTTTTCGCTTTTTATTCAGATATACCCTTGCTGCTCAATCATGTGTGAGAATTGAACTGCGCAATGAAAGAACATTCGAAACAATGATTGGTATGCATTATTTTGATCCATTTTCTTTTATTTTAGCCATAGTTAGTAGTTGCAGCAGACATATCTAAGTATTGATAGATGCAATTTTTTTCCAAATCACTCGATTATTTAACAAGTATCGTCATTGGAACGTAATGCAGTCTCAAAATAAGGGCCTTTAATGGCAAGCCTCCAGCGAAGTAATTTCAGGAATGATATCTTTCCACAAAAGTTGAGTTGTTAAAGATATTAAAGTGTATGAAATTCATCTCATGTCTTTGCAAAATAAGAACCGCAGTCAAAAATTTTGAAACTCCTTCCCCCTTTTGATGAGAATAAGAGAGGAAGTTATGGCTGCTTTTATTTCCCTTCATTCATACGGATACTTTATTTGCAACTGACTGTATGCAACTGACTTTGCTTATCGAATGATATTTTAATGCAACTTTATTTTGAAATTGGCAATTTTACATTTTACTCAGATGCCGCATATTCTTAAAAGTGAAACCAAACGGTCAAAACAAAGAGAAATTGTTTCAAAATGAACGAGCGATTGTCTTGTTATAGTAACCATTTCTTTATGATTATTTATTGTTGACACTTAGTTCATCATTTGGGATTAAATATGTGTATGTTATAATTATTCTTTCAGTCTTATGAAAATATAATCCCCCCACCTCTCCGGTTCTCCTAAGATTGAATTCTAATGAAGAAATTTCCACGTGACGCAAAGATAGAGGCATCTTAATCATGTAGTACCATAACTATCACCTATAGTCAAAAATTATTCAGTTTATAGTGCAATTTTTTTTATTTCTTTGCTTTGATTGGATTCAGGATGCAAGTTGTGCTTAGCACGGTTTCGGTATATTATTCGGTATTTTAAATTACTGCAACTATGAAAATGCTCCAAAATCATAATTTGGTCATATTAAGTTGTGATAGCGTTTGCATCTCTTTTCTCTTGAAAACAAATATATGTTAGCTAATTATAAAAATGGAAAAAATAAAAAAATCCATACACCGCACAATAATGTCTTTAAATTATCTTATTTCATTTTTCATTGCACCAGAATTAAGTAAAAAAAATATATTTATGGGTAGAAATAAAATTTGAGATATTTATTTGAAAATTTGCCGACAATTGTTTAAGAAATTCGCAAAAAATTAAAATACAGATAAAAAATATTTTTTAACAAACTATATTTTAAGCAAAAAATATAGTTCAAAATGAAATTACCTTTTTTTAAAAAAAATAAAATATTAGAAATAATTAAGAAAATCAATACTGATATACATCTGAGGATGAAAACCAAAAGAAAACTCTAAAATTTACGTTATCTTTATTGAAATGTATCTTTCTCTAACATAAAACTATTATGATATATTTAAGACAATCAAAACAAATTGCGAAAAAGAAAATTAATATAAAATGCTAAACTTGACAAAAAAAAAGAATGTTTCATCTGAGGAACAAATCGGAAAAAAAATCTTTATGAAAGAAATAATTTATTGGTTTTATATCAGAAACAGCATATGATGTGTTTCACTTTTTTGTTATAATTCAAAGAACTTGACTAGAATTCAACTTTTACTTGAAATTTTAAACATTTGGCATGTTTTGCTAAAAAAAGAAAAATTGAAATAAATAAATTGCATACCTTATTTACTTAATATCATAAAATAAAATAATTGAATATCATACTTGAATTCTTAGCATCGAATATTTTGGTATAAAGGTATTCTTAATTTATTCTTAGGTTTTGATATCTCTTCCGTATTTTCTTACAATACATATGTTCTATAAAGCTTTTTTACAATGAAAAACTATGTATTTAAATTTAGAATTCCTAATGCACCATTCACAGTTTTCTGTTTATATTGAGGCAGTAACATTTGGCAAATTCGTACTGCATATTTAGCAGAAAATTGTCATTACTTATTTGTTTCTTACAATCTTAAAAATAGAAACTTATATCATTTTCTTTTATTTTTTAGTAAAGACAAAAGTGAAGTTTATACTTCTAAGTCATTTTGAGGAAAAATAGAAATTAAATAGTGGCTTATAGAAATTCGACAATTCTAAAAAAATATTTACAGTGAAATTAAAGACTAGAAGTTTTAGAATTATAAATGATTTAATTAAGTGAATTAAATAATGTTAGATTTCATTGGAATTTTCAATTCATTCATGAGTTAGTTTTAAAAGATAGTAAATGCAATCGACTGAAGAAACTAATACATGAACGTATGTACATAAACAAACTACAAAAAAGAATAACCCCACAATTTTAGGTTAAATACTTTTTTCCCTTGAATTCCATAAGAGTAATGAAGCCATGAATAATTGACAACTAAACACAAATTATTTTTTAAGAAATTTTCATTTACAGACGCGTCTATTGCTTGCATTTACGTTTTTATCTTAAATTAAAAGATTATCTGAATTTTTTGAAGATTTATGATGTTTAAAAAGTAATAACAAGAAACAGCGTTAAACCTTTTAAAAATATTTTCTAAACAATTAAGTAAGAATCAATTGTGAATTACTTTATTCTTTCTATTCTGATTTCTTTAAAATCTGATAATAAATTATGAAATATATATTTCTGCTTGCCAAATAAAGAAAAGAAATATTTTTTTTAACAATTAAACTGTTTTAATCTCTACATAAATCTAAAAAATGAAAGTATATAGAAGATTAATAATAAATCTTAAAATAACAAAATTTAACTTCGAATAATCACACAATTCGAAAAGAATTGGTAGCATAAATTTTGAACTAAGTATCAAACTGAAAATTAAAATTTTGTTATGTTCTTCAAATGGAAATGCGTCGTCAACTTATATTTTAAATAAAAAAAAAAGAATTTTTCAAATATTCATCTACTAAATTATATTCAAAGCTGTCAAAACCTTAGTCTTAATTGCCTAATTGTTTCTTAACTGTCATTCGGAAAGTAATAAGAAATAATAAATTTGAGTTATTTTGTAAAAAAAAATGAAAAACATTCTTTGAAGGGAAATAACCTAATAATTATTTTTGCCGAAATATGGAAATCTTAAACTAAACCTTAGAAATGTTTGTCACCATTACTGAAATCAGGGCCAATGAAATCTTCCCCTTAATTGCTAAAATCATTTAAATCAGAAAAAAAAAATTCAGCAACGATAAAATGAAATTTTGCAGTGTCGTAAGAGTTATTTTTATCAGAATGAAAATATCTGACGCCCAATTTAAACATAAATAAATAAAAGAGAGAGAGAGACGGTATACGTATAAAAAAATACCAACAAAACTGTCTAACATTCAAAAAATTCGAAGTCAAAATTAAAGAATACCAAATGTTTGCCATATTCAACATAAAAAAAGGTTCCTATTCACAAAACGTTTATCGAATCAAACTCTATGTCCCTACATTCCTCAGTAAACCAATACTTAATTGCAACTTTCATTAGAGCCCTACTCACCCACTGAAAGTAGAGCCAAGACGAGTAGAACTCTCCCTGCTGCTGCCATTGCTGATCTGCCTTGTTGCCGATGTGAGGGCCAGAGTAAATGTGACGCTAGACCGGTCAGGAGTGGGCCTGCTCTTCTTTTAATCCAAAAACATCCCTTCCTCAGTACATCGACATCGGGATCAACCCTTAGGCCCTGTTCCACATCCGAACACATAATCTGTGTCAAGTTTGGCGCCTGGAAAAGAACTCAAAGTTTCACTGGATGAAAGTGGTGCAAGTCGCTCTTCCAACGAACTCTGTTCCTCTGTGGTTAAAAATGGTGAGCTGAAGATGGTTAACGGATCTGGTTATTGTACAAAGAGGGTTTTTCTTGGTTTTTAGGCGGACTTTTCAGTTTCTTTGGACTTGGAAATAAGGAACTGAAAAGCACTTGTTCCGGCGAGAGGGGTTGAGGCCAGATTTTAAAATTAGAATGATTATATAATGTATAAAATAATTTTATTGTAGCATGAATCACAGCAATAAATGAGTTTTTTTAGACTTATGGAAGAATTGTAAATTATTTCAATTTAATTCTTTTTTCAATAAACAATATGAAATTATTTTCCCAAAATTATTCAAGGAAACGAAAATATATCTGCATTTTATATGAAGAAAGTTTTTGCTTCAAGATCCTTGAAAAAGCTGGAAGAAGATTATAACTAATTTGGAATCCCACCAAATATATATATTTTTAAAAATAGAAATATCATTTTGAAAGAAAGAATTAAAAAAAACGCGTTTCTTAAATAAACAAATTTCCATCAGGCAGTGACTGCCTGTCCTGTAATTAAATAAGGGTGCAACGGGGCATTTAGTTTCAGCTTTGCAACTGGATAGGTTCGGCAAAGGATTCCAACAAAGATTTGGAAATTTGAAAAAAAAAATGGCTTTAATTAGGGTAACTTCCATTTTAGCATAGTTTTGAAATACGATATCCGCTTCAAAATACTTCTCGTGTAGTTCCAAAATGGAATATTATTCCAATTAAATCGACATTATATGGTACAAAAAGATGAAGCGAAAGACAAAATTCTTTTTGAAAAATAATTTCTAAAGCTAAAATTAGGAAAGACGCAATCCGTTATTGCAGAAATAAAAATGTAATTGATAAAAGCAGATTAAAACTTCTAAAACATCATGAAAAGCAGTGTTATCAATGATTGTTTTTACTCTAACTTGGAAATGATTAAACCGATAAAAAGAAAATCGAGTCCGTAATATTGGCGGATGAGAGTTGACTCCCCACACACTCTTCATTCGGTTCGATGAACTTCGAATATACCAACGCAAAAAGTATGAAAAGTATGACATTGCGATTTCAGGGACACGACGATAATCTTTTCTGATGTACGCCCGGATTTCAAACAATTATATATGAAGACTACAACCGGTTAGGAAGGAGAAAAAATGCTTATGATTATTTTAACTCTGCATAATGATGTAGGCAGAGAAAGCATCATGATAATAACGTTATAAAGAACTTCATCACTATCAATTCTTTTACTGTGCTTGAACACTGCCATTTCGCTATTTCATCGCTTATGTTTCAAACTTAGTTTTTAGCTTTTTAAGCCTGTAATATAATATAAGCCTGTTGTTTAATTAATTTATTAATTTGAATTAACAATCCAAATAATGAACTAAATAATATCATTAGTTAATTTAAAGGCATGAACTGTTTATAAATATTTTATTATTTCCAAAGTTGCTAAATCAAGGGGTCTACCTTTGATATATTGAATGATTCGTACATCAAAGAAGAATTTAAAAATCAATAAACGAATAAAAAAGCATCATGTTATTTCTAATGAAAGGACGGAAACGAAATTAAGAATTTACGAACGAACACGAATTTTTTTCTGCCAGTGGAATTTATTTTCACTTAGTTCAGAATTTAAATCACTATAC
>JAPMOR010006621.1:23248-42645 GCA_026543865.1 Argiope aurantia
ATATATATATATATATAAGGATGTGGAGAGATGAATTCTCCCTCTGGTTTTTTCATATCCAAAACTTTATAATCCATCCAATTTCTGTTCTATTATGCATTTCGTACTGGCTCAAAATAATGAACATTTGCAGAATGAATGTCTCTTTTGCTATGAAGTTGCGACAAAAGTTTAAAATGACCACTAGTCATATCAGATGCAAACAAAATAATTTGGTAAAATGTCAAACGTATAAAAATTTGCCATTTTCCAGCAGGTTGATAAAGAAGGTGGAATACAACATCTCAGAATAAACTTTTGGATTTTTGCGTTGGAGAATGTCCATAACGACTACATTGCTTAAATTTTAAATAGAAATGAATAAAATTCCTAGGGGTAAGCTAAGAAGAGAGTATGAAACTTCAATAAATTAAAAATCATAGAATAAAATAGCATAAGGTGTGAACAAGCTCATAGCATATATATGTGCTTCTCTACTATCTAACAGTTAAAGTCAAAAATTCATAATTAGTGTACCTTTTAGAAACTGCAAGATTTCGATTTCAGCCTTCAGACTACATCTATTTTCATAGTGATACATTTTCAGCCCGTTTCAAAGTCTAAGGTATTTGCCGAACTTTTGCCACAGGATCACGATAGATGACGTGGAACACAGGGCCACCTACTATCTAGATGAGATTCAAGATTAATCTTATAATCATAAACAAGTTTTTTGCCGTTAGAACACGAAAAACACAGCATTCCAAAAGCAATGCTGTAAAGGTAAATTTGGTAGTTCATTTTTTTTTCTAAACGTACCATTTGCTTAGATATTAAGCCTTTGTTCTATGTATCTTTAACCTATACGAGTTTATCCTTTGCATATAACGACATAATGAAGTTTATTAAAGAATCAGTTGACTGAAGTGATTAGAATCACAAAAGTCTCCCTTGTGTCTCCTTTGAGTTAGGATTGTAATACAATTCATTTCCATAAAAGGATTTGTAATCTAATTAAAAGAAATTCATTGTCGAGAGATTATTTATTGGCTTTGGTATTTTATTTTATTAACTTCATGGTGTGTGCCAACAGCGGCGTTGAGCAGGAATAAGCTCCATTAGCATTACAAATTTACAAACACCATTGCAAATTTAGAATTTAGAAGTGATGGAACATTCAACATTATAAATTTACCATTTATTACACCATTACAAATTTAGAATTTAGAATTGATGGAACATTCCTTGCGTAAAAGATATAAATACATGCGCTGATAAAATAGACATGAAAATAGAAAAGTAGAAAAATCACGCTAAAGGGACACAAGCAGCATAGCTTAAATCAAATGTTACACAAAACATTAAATTTTGAATTAAATAAAATGAAAGTAAAGTAATAGAAAAAGAAAGAAAATAAATAAGCAAATTAAATAAATTAAATAAAATAGAAAATAAATTTTTTAAAAATTAAAAAAATTAAAAAACACTAAGAATGTTTGTAAAGTGATATGTATGAGAAAAAATGTTCAGTTCTAAATTTGGAGGAATAAATTTAATCAATGATCACATGTAAGCCAGCAGTGTTTAGAATTCGTTTATCAGTTCTCTCCCCCCCCATAACCTCGGAGAAAGACATTCCCATCTTAATATTGGTTCTGACGTGTTCCAGTAGTGGAAAGAGTATATGTAGTGGTTTTTGTCATCATTGATATTTCCACCTCATTGACTAAGCGGAAAGGTATTTGGAACAAAGACCATGATTCATAATTGCTTGGATAATCAATCTATTATCTATGCATCTGAAAATTTTTACTTCATTAAATGTTTCATATGGGAATCTCCCTTTTTCTTCAAGATCACAACGTCTTTGCCATTCATTTTTTAAATTGATCTCTTTGATTTAATTTTGAAATTTCTTTCGGGAATTTTCAAATGAATATTTATATTAGGCAGGATAGTAGCATTTTGTGCAAGTTTATCTGCTGCCTTATGACTTAGTACTCGATGTCAGCTTTAACTCACATCGGAGTAGCAGGCAAGAAATCAGATAGCAGCACCAATTTTTGCCCAACTTTTAAAGCAGTGAACTGTCAGTGAATATATGGTACTGTTTATTTTCCTGTTCTCTATTATCCAATGTATTACTTGTTTAAAAACAATAAGTTCTGCTTGAAAAGCCGAATAGTAATTGACAAGACAACAAAAGAGCTCTTCCGATTTATTTGGCTAAAAGAATATAGAAGGCCGCTGCACCCTGACCTTGAGTTTGAAGTCATCCGTAAAATTTACTACTTAAAATTCCGACTTTCCCTGTTCCATCTGACAACTCTTATATTCGCAAGATAAATCCAAGTTAGTGCATATGTCTCCAATTCTGTGAAATTAGAATCTTTTTCTAGGAATTTGTTAATGTATTACTTTGATTGTTGACTCCATTTCACAAATATTGTTGCTTCTATTCCACAAATTACTTGAAGAGTCAAAACAAAAGTAGTCTTAAAAGCTCCCGCTATATCTAAAGGTACTTTTCTTTGGATATGCAGAAGCAGATTATGCAGAAGCAGAATAAACAAAGATTCTTTCAAGAGCTCTCTTGACAGCTTTTTAAAAAACTTTAAGCCGTGAGCTTCTTTCGGATTTTGGCTATTGTTAATTTGTTAGAAGTTTGAACATTTTCCCTTAATATAATTATTTTATATGCTTGATCATTAAGATTTTCCTTCAATATAATTCCCATTCTGCTCAGTTGTCGAGTGAATTTTATTGATTTACCACTAAACGAACAATATGGAGAGTGAAGTAGTCTTCCATTTTTCCAAAATGGGAGTTTCGTCTTTCCATGAACAAATTTTATTTCTGTATTCCAACTTCAATTTCCAGCCTTACAAGTATCTCTGTTACTTTCGGTTTTATTATATGCTTCCCTGACGCAGCCATAAACAAATATATATCATCCGCATATATATTTGTTCCTTGTTCCGTTGTTTTCGATTTTTGGCGAGTTCTCGCTAAGAAAATTTAATTATAAAGCATCATTTATAACGAGTAGCCAAAACAGTGGCCCAGAATAGGAGCTCTGTGCACAATCTATGGTAAATTTATGAAAATATTTCTTATCTCCATAGAAGAAAGAAACAAATATATCATAAAAAAAATCCATTTTTTTTTTCTTGAATACATTTCTTCTTTCTATTCCTTCTTGAATACATTTGTTATAAAATATTGTAAGAAATGGATTATTAATTTTGATAATGATATCCGCATAAAGTTTATCAGACTTGATGCTATTTATTATTAATATTATTGATTATTTTTCATCTTTTTTTTCAGAAAAAGGAGAATGTTTAATTATATTTGGAGATGCTCTGTAATTTTCACGAATATTGTATTGAATGGAATTTTGTTTGGCATAATCAATAGAAAAATGAAAATTAAAAAGTTTCTCTTTAAATGTTTCAGTAAACATGCCATCTCCTTTTTTGACTGCACTGAAATAAAATATTTTCCTGCCAGGATTTTTTTCCAAAATTAAAATGAATTCCAAGAGATTCATCCTCTGTTATTTTATCACATGCAATAGATCATCCTTCTCATTTTGCAGCATTATTGAGTTTCTAATATTTTGAACTGCATTCTGTGATTTCATACTTTCTAATTCCCACGCTAGATTCACTTTTTTTCTGGTTTGTCTCTCGTGACTTCTTCTTTTCGCAGAAGAGCGTGAAAGAATTGGCACTCAACTGCTGCACGTATTATTATGCCCAGATCCCAAAGTTTCTATCGCACACACTATTTCACTGTTGGAAAACTATGGCGATTACCAAAAGTTAGCACAAGGCGAGGAACGAGAAAAGAACGAAAGATGAGGCAGGCTGCTATTTTGACATATGCCCCCGTGAATGCCACTTCAGACCCCCCCCCCAAAAAAAACACATTAAGATAAAAAGATTTAAACAATTGTGTAAAACAAGATAAATGTAGATACACAATTTTTAAAAAAAATGAAGAAGGCAAACTTAAAAATAGGAAAATGGCAAAAGCTGAAATACAAAGAAAAGAAATGAAATTCAGGAGTCAAATCTTTCATGCTGAGAGTAAGGTCAACTGGATGTCTCACGACGATAAAGATGACTGTGATATCAACTATGATTTGAGTGAGGATTCGGATTATTTGAATATTGAAAAAGATTCAAAGGTTAATGATTTTGTATTAGTGAAATTGTTAAATGAATATATATATATATATATATATATATTACAATTTTACTATTATACAAAATCTTTGACTTAAGTTTTGAACCAAAGGAGCCTCCAAGAATGGAAGGTGAGCTTAATCAAGAAAAGTTCTAAAATATTTATTTTCCCATTAACGCTGAAATAGCAGTTGTCTGTGGGCCTGATTTTTAAAAAAATGGATATTTCATTTTGATTTCATTTTGAACATTTTTGAAATTTGAAGTCGATTTCAGATCGTTGAATCTTAATTAAATGTTCTTAAAATGAAAGTGCAAATTTCAATTAAATTCAATTACTTAAATTTTAGCTCAATAAAAGTTCCAAGTTAAAACTTTTTTTAATTTCCTTTTTTAAACATGAATAATCCTTTCCCTTCTTTTTCCTATCCTGTTCTTTTTCATGCTATAATTTAGTAAGTAATTGCTTTAAAACGGAGTCTTTTATTTATTTATTTATTTATTTTACACTCGGGAGATTCAGAAAAATGTATACATTGTTCCGATTGTACAGAAAAAGAATTGAGAAAATTTTCTGATATATAATTCTCTTTATTTCCTACTTTGTTTAGATTGATTTATTTGGACTCAAGTAAAATAAATAAAAAATACATGAATCAAAGTAATGTGTTGTTTTAAAAATTACTTGCATAAATAATTTTGACAGCCTAACTACTTATGTAGCGCCATCTATTGGCAAAATAGAGAAAATTCAACTGAATCACAACCGATAATAAATTTAAAATGTAGGAAAAAAAGTGGATAACAGCCTTTGTCACTTTATCCCGCACTGTTTATATTCCAGTTTATGTAGAAAACAAAAGAAAAACTGCTTCACCGGCTAATGACGGGATACATGTTTTTAGAGTTTTATTGTATAAAATATTAGTTAATGGAGTTTGAAGTTAAATTATTTTGATAAAATTATCCACTTTCTTTTACACACATTTAGGATAAAAATTCTACAACTAAGCATAATGATATATAGCGTAGTTTCCTTCATACAGTTGTCTCTGTTTGTTAATGCCACGTCGCTTCGAAATAATTTTTTTTTAAAGTTTGTTACAAAACATAAAAAGTTTCACTTTCATTCCTCACTGATAACAAATTATTTTATTTGAAATATAGAAAATCTTTCCAAAGGACACATTAAAATATTTATATTAATAAAATTCCGATTCTAACTGTTGAGTTTTTTTGGGGGAAATTTAGTATATCTAATTGTTGCAAACTACTAACCCAAATGTTTGATTATAATATAGTAGGTCATATTACTTCGCAATCCATTCATATTGGTTGACAACACTTTTCTTTTTTATATTGTAGTACAAAGCTATATCTCTAAACATTATTATTCAGATTGGCTTCTACTTCTAAAAAGTTTGAATAAAAAATCTTTAAGAAAATGTCTATTAGGAGTAGGTAAATGAATATAAAAAGGAAATGAAAATCATCTCAAGTACACACTTTGATTTACAATTGTTTTTGTACTGTAATAAAGCATTTAATTCTGCATTTTAATAATTTCATTATGCTCGATTAATTGCAGTTTGCAGATTTAATTACATGCATTTAGTTACGATTTACAATGGTGAACAAGAATCCACAAATGAGGGATTGTTTTTCAGTTGTGCAGCAAAGTACAAATTATTTATAAAAAAAATTGCATTGAACGAATTTTATTGTGAGTCTTATAAATTGTTTCGAAAGAGTATAACAGATGGCACCACGGTCGACTAAATGTCTACTTGCATTTTGTTTTCGCCTTGCTTGGCTTAGCCCGATTTTAGAAAAGGAATATTCAAGAGGTATTTTATTTGAAGTTCGAAATTTTATCACCAGGTGCAACTGATTTTGACGCATATAGAAGAGGGACATTTCCTTTCCTTTCCACCATTTTTTTTTAATTTCGAAAAGTTCAATCACAAGTATTTGTTTTTTAGAAAAAGATTTTCAAAAATAACATTTTCGAGACCATATATCAGGAACCGTTTTGAAAGAAACTTAACCAAGAAGTCGAAAGTGCGTACGTACATCAGAGGCATACCTACGTTAACTGATGATCATGACAAATACCAAAATAGCAGCACCCCCTCCCTTGTTTTTCAGTTATGACATTAAAAGTATTATCACATCGAAATTATTTTTACGTTAAATTATTTTTAAATTACCAATTTCATATCAGAAGCTTAAATTTAAATAAGAGATATTTGCCATAATTTAGAATTTTTGTAAATAACTTTTTCATTTTAATTTTAAATATGGAAACAAACGGAATTGAAATATATAAAAATTTAATTCAAAACATATTATTCTAAATAATGAACCCAAAATGATAGGATTAGATTCATTATAATTTCTAATAATTAATGAAAATAGAGTCAGCAGTTGATAATAGAAATTTTAAATTCATAATTCTTTTTTTCTTAAATACTCAATTGATGATTAAACTGGCTTTAGTAAATTTCCAGAGGAATTTTTTAAATGCATAGTTTCTAAATTAAAATGCATTTCAAGAATTTAGCACCTCTATTTTCATAGAATTATATGCATGAAAATAATTCAGCAATCGAAATTGTGTTGGAAATATACGAAAATGAGAATAAAATACTGATTAAAATCTTTATTTTTTATGCCGAATGAAAAAAAAAAATTTTTTTTAATTTATACATATTGTTTTGAAACTAAAGTAAGTTAACAAAATCAGAATATTGTATTTTTCGAAAAAAATTTTTTTTTCAGTTTTTGTGAAATTAAAATCTTTCTTAAGTTCTATAACTATAGATAAATTATATGATGAACTATTCGTTGCAAATCACTGTGTAACAACTAATTGATATATTCAATAATTTTGTTTATTATTCGTTAGAACTTTTGAAAGTTAACGAGTGTATTAGAAAAAGGCAAAGAATTCATTTTGAATAGCAGAATTAATGTGGGGCTTTTTGAGGGGGGGGGGGGGGGAAGTCAACCATCTAACTCCCCGCCCCGCCCGAAGACACACGGATTTAAACCATAAAACTGAATAACCGGACCGCCGAACAGCAATTGGCAGGAACTGTGGTTGAGTCCTAAGGGCCATCACCGGCCACAGTACAACCCTTCCCGAAGCAAGTACGTCCCGTCATCGATGGGAGGAGTCAGATCCCCCACCTATTAGTGTTCCCTCCAGGGTGGCGAGATCCAACCACCATGCCGGAAGCATCTCATCCTCATTTCGAAATGCCCCCCGGGGGGGAGGGGGTAAAAAAACTTTCAATTTTTCATGGTTTTGTGATTTGAGTTGATATCGAAATAAATCCATTTCAGATTCAAGAAGTTATAAAAACATCTCATTCTTATAGCGTATAATTTCTAGGCTAGCTGCTTTTGTTTTTTACGGCATTTATTCCAGGCTTTCTTCTTTCAGTTCAATTTATATATTCTAAACAATCTATTTGTAGTTCAAAATACTTAATCGCTTTTTTGCTGATAAATACGAGTATGATGAACACAGGTATGACCTTCCATGAATAATGATCAAATTGATATCAGCTCGAGTCTGGTTTTAGCAAATACTATCCGCATAATTTCTTGATATTATGATTATACATATCAATCAAAAAATAGTTTCAAATATTCAAAACTCGATCTTTCATGATCCTGCGAAATTCGTGTAGAAAGCTTAATTCGTGATTTTAGATTGGAAAATTACGAGTCTAATTGACCTCACAGTAATATTAAAACGACAGAAAAATATTTCATTTTTGTTTTTAAGGAATTTTATTTCTATTCTAAGCAATAAGAATTTTCAAAAATAGCACTTTTTTTTCTCATATGCATTTTTTTTTTTTTTTTTTTTTTTTTTTTGATGATCGGCTTTTTTTAGGACTTGGTGCTTTTTAGGATCAACAGGACACTTGCCCCATTTTAGTTACACCACTCATTGGTTCCCTCTAGATGTCCCTTCAATTTTTAATATTGCAATTTTTCAAATGCGTTTCCTAAAAGTTCCAAAATATCCCTGAAATGCTGCATATTTATATGACATTTAATGATATAATGCTTTATGATCCTTTTTAGGTTGCGAATCGCATTACACCCCGAGTTTACAATGGACATGTGCTTAGATATGATTTTTAGCTGCTTTGATTAAACACAGTAAATCAAAGGCATGAAAAAGATGTGACACATTTTTGTGTCGTTTGTTGTGTCATCATTTTGTTGGTTATTTATTGTTCCAGACAGCACCGCAAATAAAACCGTTATTTGAAGTGATAGTATTTATCTAAATAATTAATGTTCGCACCAAGAAATAAAGCAGCCATGCGAATATGATCAAGAAGTAACACCAATGCTCATATTTTGAAATACAACCTTTTCCGTAACACGTTATCAAAAATTTCAAATTAATTATTACATTAAAATTTTATGTATTTCTTAATGTCACTTCCATTTCAACATAAAAAAAACTATTTGTTTACATATGAAGTATAAAATAATTCATCGTAAATCTATCTACGCAATGGGGTTTTCAATGTGCATGAATGCTTCCAGATATAACATAAATTATAAAAGTCAGAAGCGAGGTTAAGGCGATTAAAAATGTAAATTAACACGAAGAAGCAACCTCTGAGAAAGGCTCGATAAATAGCTCAAACGTGTTTTAAGCTTTCTTAATCGCCTTATGATTATGAATGCTTGTGGGAGAGGTTATACGGTAGACGGAGGTATAGATGCATCCAACCTGAGTTGTATTTGAAGATTACGATTATTAGATGAGTTTGTTGTGTGATGCTTGCTATCTAATTAGACGGCAGGTGAAGGGATTTATTAATCATGTTTTGATTTTAAAATTATTAATTTTGTTAATTGTTAATTTTTATCATTAACTTGTATTAAATGTAATTTAATTCACATAATCGAAATTAAGTAAGTTCTGTTGAAAGAAAATGAACTTTAAGTAGGTTCCTAAATCATTATTTCGATCTGAATATTAAAAGAGCAAACTATAATTTATAGATTGTAAAACGCTGTATTAACTCGTACTGCCAACCGTATCATCCAAAATACACCTATTAACAGACGCGAATGATCACTTTTGTATCGGTCCTTTTACCTTTCCCATCTTCTCTCAATCAATTCACTCTACCGCCTCACGCAATGCCCCCTTTTAATTAACATAATATCACGCTGTTATAAGAATGAGGAGGTGAATTGATAGCAGTGCGGTATACGATTGTTCCGATTCAAACAAGTTTCCCTCTCCCCACCCCCTCAGAATGCGTCGGTTGTGTTGTTGGACATCTGCTCTGAATTACTTATTACTGCCCTGGGGCAAAGAACTCCATTTCGTTACTTTTTAATCCGTGACACAATTCGCAGCTTCTTCGCATCCATTTTCTGTTGAGTTCACGTTTCTGAGTAGCATTTTCTTCGAATTTCAAAACCGGAGCGCAGTCTCTTTTCTTATGTAATGAAAATTTAGCAAAATATCAGCATTACTGCTTGACGGAAACGGAATCTCAATGAGTCTATCACTTTCTAACAAAACTTTCTGGTTGTTGTTGTTGTTTTATTTTCTTTTTCTTTCCTCTCTTTCTTTCAAACTTAATCTCCATTTCCGCCTACATTCTTGCCTTTACATATACGAAGCAAACAGCGAAAATACTGTAAACATTAAAAAAAAAAAAATCTGTCTCGGAATCCGATTATCCAAAAATGTAAGGTGAATGAATTATAAAAAGTGAAAAACACGCCAAAAAAAATTTTTTTCTTAACTTCTGAACGAAATATGTTTAAAAGAAATTTATCCTGTATACAAATGAACAAGAGAACTTAAAACATTCGACTGATGATACTTGGCAGACGGTTTTCCTATTAAAATTGCGGTATCAAATACGGGGTTCCATTTGACAAAGAGTTGTCTATCTGTCTAATTGTACACATCTGAAGATGATATTTTAAAACTGTGAGAAGACGAATTTGTGGATTTTAGTCTATGATCTCTAGATGAAAATGATAAATGTATAAATTTTAAAATTATAAATTTTGTTCTATATTTGTGAAAAGTGCTTGTTTGTAAAACATTATGTCAATATAGCTTTAATGAAGTCTGAGAAGAATTTTTATTCTCCTTACAAAGTGGGAACGTTCAGCATATATCTGAGTACATTTATGCTTTTCAATACGTCCATATCATCCATTCTTATTTAAAAGAAAGTTCAAAAGAAAAAAAGGAGAAGAGGAACCGAGACGGCGAAAAATATCAAAAAGAATTTTAGAACTTACTATTGGAATCTAAGTTATGGATGATACAATCTTCCAATAAGAGAAGAGGGGAGAAAGAAGACTTTTATCCATAATTATTAAAGAGTTTATATGATTAAAACTTATATGCATAATTGAGATCTTAAAATTAAAACAGTTAATTTTACGCCAGATTTACGAATGTTTTATACATACTTCACGGAAATCATTAAAGTTAGGGCAGAAAGAGAATGATTAAATTTGATAATTTTTGTATTAATAACAAACTATATTAAAATAAAAACTATTTCTATAAACTATATAAAACTATTTATTGCAAAATAAACAGATTGAATTAACTTAAATTTTGTTAAATTTTTAAGAATTTTGCTGCACTTACTCTTTTTGAGGGAATTTTAAATTATATACATGCATTTTCTGCTAATTTTCTGCAATTCGTTTTTCTTGTCCTCCCGAACCGTTGTTTATTGATATTAGGCTCAACGACACCAAAAAATTATTCCTTTGCTACGTTTCCACTTTTTCCTCACATGGTAATTGGCTTTCCGATCAGATGCAATGCCACCCGTTTTCCCACATATATGTAAGTGCATATGGACCGCTAGATGTGGATCCTTTTTAGTAGGAGAGTCACTGTGTTTGGCCATTTGCTGCTATCCAGATACTAAACTTTTTTTTCCTTATAAAGAGACTCCTCACGTTATCAAGAAACTATCAATCACCAACAACCGTTGTCATTAAGTGTCAAACTCAGGTGCGCTTCAGCCGATGTTAACTGCGAATCGATTATACTTAGCATGAGCTCAAGAGGGGTCGGCCACAAAGTAACAGACACTCTCTAGATCGAATTGAGACCATAGTGGAAACTTTACTGAACCGCTGTTGGGAGTAGGAATTGCAATACCGGTATTTTGAGCCATTTGTACAATTTTGTAATATCGGTATTCACAAGTTTAAATGCCGTTTTTTCGGTATTTACTAGAAATTTTTTTAATTGACTCCACTATATGCTCAGGGATCGCCAACATAGCAAAATAGTATACGTTTTTGTTTTTATGTCTCCCTAACAGGCGAAATGAATTAGACTGCGAATACAAAGTTGCGTTGCACAATCAAAAGAAGTGATAAAATATGTGAATCATCCATGCAGGCTATGAATCAAAACTATCCTATTATAGCACCGAGCGATACTGCACAAGCGCAGGATTCGTAGTCTGATATTCGTATCTGTGAAAACAAGGTTGTATTTGTGAAGAAAGTGCGTACAATTTCGATATTTTTTAAATTGGTGAGCTTGTTATTCACATTGTATTAGTATATCATACTTTAAGGTGCAAAATCTTTTTCAGATTTATTATATATATATACTCATAAATAATAATCCATTATAATAATTAAGAATAACTTCAAAGAACATAAAAAATCAGTTGATAATACTTCGGTTAGGTTTCATTATTTATATGATGAATAGAACATGGTGGCACAATGTAAAAAATGCTCAAGAGTTATTAAAGTGAACGGAGCAAGTACAAGCGAACTCCATGCACATTTAAAAATGAAACATGATACAAATTTGTTAAAGAGGAAATAATCAAATTGCGATGAAGATGCAGATTTAAGCACCGTTTCTAAGCCCAAGCCATCAGGGATTTTAGATTATTTTGAAAAAAAAAAGATAATTTAGATAAAACTATAAGTAAAATGACAGCATTAGATGATTTGCCATTTCGAGTGTTTTGCACTTCTACTGAATTAAGAAAATCGCTATCCGCCAGAGGTTTTAAAAATCTACCAACATCGATTAACGCTATAAGAAGAACTGTTAGAAACTACAGTAAACGGTGTTCGCAATTCTTTGGAACACGAGCTAGTACAATTAAAAGAAAATGGTGAAAAATTTAGTCTTACATTTGATGAATGGACAAATGTAAGAAATGGATGCTATTTAAATATAAATATTCATTCAGAAAAAAAAATGGAATATAGAACTTACACATCTCTCGGGAAGAATGCCAGCCGAAAAATGTGTGGAATTGCTTAAATCTAAATGAGCGAAACATGGATTATCTCTGAAAGAAGATATTGTATCCAAAACGACTGATGGACCAACAGTTATGAAAAAAGTTGAACAGTTGATTATTGGTGCAAATTAGCAATTGTGCTATGCTCATGGATTTCAATTAGGAGTAATAGATGTATTATACCAAAAAAATAAAGAGCAGTAGAATCCAAATACTGTGGATATAGAAACTTCGGATTCCGACTTAGAAGAGAGTTAGAGTGAGAGTGATATTGACAATGAAGATAATGGCGATGTAATTGTTGAAGAAGATATTGTTAATTAGGATAAAATATTAACGCATGAAGAATTGCTTACTATAATTTATAAAGTTCGAAATATTGTTAAGATATTTAAACGTTCCATTACAAAAAAAGGGGGGGGGGAGTATATCGCGCATTTATAACAGTACCACCAACTAGGGTAGATGCCGAAAGAGCGTTTTCGACAGCTGGTCATTTTTGCACGTCTCAGGCTTAATGACAGTACAATTCATGCATTATGTTTTTTAAGATCACTTTTCAAAAATTTGTAACAGTACCACAGATTGAATAGTAATATTTACAATTTTTTGTGATTTAAATAAATAAGATATTTTTTTACTTTTTTGTGATTCTTTATATAGTATTATAATTTATAAGTTACAATTTATTTTTTGTGATATTTACACTCTCTAATAAAACTGGTAATTAAAACAAAGAAACACCTGTATTTTCTTTCTTTTTCTAAAATTTCTACTACCGATATTAAAATCGGTATCCCGGTATTAAAATCTAATAAATACCGAATACCGGTATGGAGCTTTTGGTCCGATATTGCAATCCCTACCTTTGAAGGCAGACAGGTATCTTTGAAGAAGAACCAAACTTCAAATGAACATTGTTGAGATTCTCCAAATGTTTGAAGTAAATGGGCGGAATGAATTGCAAGATACCAAGCGAAAATCAAGCAGAAGCACAAAATAAATTTAACTTTTAAGATTAAGTTATCCTCTTAAATTTTATAGGATGGTTACTCTCCTCTTAAATTTTATAGGATGAAGGTATAGGAAGGCAATTTTATAAAATGTCCTTCCTCAACTTTTGAAGTCTGTAAGATGGCAGTAGTTGTTTCGAAAAATTTTGATTGTAATTAAAAGTTTTTAAGTATTGTCTAGTAAAGTATTGTTTAATAAACATTAAAAAAAATTTTTAATAATTTTTTTTTGCAGAAAAAAATGTTTTGAAGCCTTTTAATTAAAATTTTATTTGCTTGATTCTAATTAAATTTTTCAACTATTCAAATGATTTCGAAGAAATCCGCATAAAATCAATTTTTTTTATTACTATGCACACATTTTCGTCAATAGTGATTATCTTTTAATGTTCTGCTATTGGCAGATATTTTTGAAATGAACAGAAACATCCATTTCAATTAATCTTTATAATCATGCATTTTTTTAAAAATTTAATTGTTATTAGTATAAAAATCAAATATTCTAAAAAATTAAACGCAAATGTTTAAAATACTTTAAAACATAAAATACGAATTGCATTTTCATTACTGTTAAGCAGTTACTGAATTTTAAGAAATGTCGATTTTGCAATTATATTTACATTTATTAAATAAAATGAGCTCTTAGGAATAATTATGTACAATGGAAACTTTCATAAGACTTCAATTTTGAAATTAAATTTTCGTAGAAATTAAAAATGTTATCTTAATTCTTAATATTTATGAAATTATTAATGTTATATTCAGTTAGGTGCAATAAATTTACTGTTAAGAATAAAGGAATACCATGATGCAAATACATTTCTTTATTAAAAATACTAAGAGATGAACAAAAACACAAAAAATGCAAATAATTATATATAATTTATCATTTAAAAGTAATCTCTCTATATCATCTTTGGCATTTAAGTCTCCAAAGATTATCACATTAATCGGAGTGCAATATCTTCCTTCTATGTGCAACGTGTAAATGAATATCATTCTTCATTCATTCTTCTGTGGGCAACTGAATATATTATTAAAACATTAAAAAGAAAAGGCGATTTTACATATTCTTTTTGTCATGAGATTCAATTAAACAAAAATTATTTTATGCTTTTCAATTGAGGAGAAATTGGGATATAAAACTATATGATTCATGAATCATTTGCAGCAATATTTTTTATATTTGTCTTATTTGATGCACTATTTTAAGCACATTGTATGTATTAATTTGATAAAGCACATTGTATTAATTAGAATTTGAGGTACATGTTAATTGTCTCTAAATATATCAAATAAAATCAATAGGAATAAATGCATATTTCCAACATTCCTACCCCTTCTTTCTCTTTATATAATATATTATTAACAGAAATTCAAAAATTATAAATATATTAATCTTTTTTTTTATTTTTCTTGCTTTAAGATATATTCATAGTCAGCGTTTCTTCCATAGTTCCCCTTTCGTTGGCATTTCATAACTGGCAAGTAAAGGTGATTACATGGCAAAGTATTTGAGTTTTAACATCATAACCATGTTTTGTAAACATAACTAGATGTAGGTAGCTGGTGTCTATTCACCACTGTACTTCATTACGACTCATTCGTTTCCTTAAAATAAAACATGCTCAGCCCAATATACCCATACCTCCCCCTCTTCCAACTTCTACACCAAAGTACAATTTGGAGTTCATTCCGAGAGAAGGTCTTGGCAACAACGAAGTTACTATGTTCCTTGCCACTCCTAAAGCGCCAAGAGGTAATAAGCTACCTAAACCTCCACCACCGCCTCCTCCTCCCCCAATTTGAACAGTAATACCACGTGGAGGTGGTCCGATTCCAACACCTATGCTGCCCAATCTATCGGCATCATTCGTTCTAGGTACATCCGACAAGTTCACGTCTCCTAAGGGGTCAGAATTTGACGGGGGAGGCTCATGGTGATGGTGGTGGTGGTGATGATGGTGTTGGCCGTCTTTAGAATAGTCCACAGAGCTCTGTGCCACTCTTTCATATGACGCTAATGACGAACCAGATGGACTCTTAGGAGGCGGGCGGTCGTAGCTTGTTTTGGTATGAAATGTCTGAGGAGGAGGAGCAAAATATTGTGGTCCATTATTCGACAGATCTGATTGGAAAGGATTTGTGGAATGTTGAAGATTGTTGTTAGAAAGAGTCGATGTTAATGAACTTGGATTGTTATGCGAAGGTGAGCTTGGTGGAGGAGGCGGTGGAGGAGAATGATAAGATGGAATCTGACCAGAAGGATGATGGAAGGATGGATTGCCTTGAGGCGGAGTTTGTCCATAATCGAGTGATTGTGGCCAGTTCTGAGATGGCAGAGATTGTCCAAAAGGAGCAGACGGGGGGTTTTGATTAACAGATTGAGATGGAGGTGCACCGAGAATCGGTGGAGGTTTGTGGAATAGTTGCCGAGCTGGTGATGGACCTGAAAGGGATTGAGACTGAGAAGAGAACCTTTGTTGTCCCTGATAATTTTTTTGTTGCTGTTGCAGAACATTAGGAAGCACTGGATTCTGGGGTACTTTTCTAAAAGTATTACTTGCTTTGTTTGCATTTGCATTAATTGGAGAAATTTGTACAGAATTTACATTATTTTGAGATGAATACTGTGATGGTAAATTGCCCGTCATTTTATTAAAATTATTTTTTTCCTGTTGAGGTTTTGAATCATGGTAAACTTGATGCAGGTGACTACCAAACTGTCCGTTATATCTGAAATCATGATCATTAGTCGTACCTTTTGATAACGGTTGCGTGATTCCCCCATTTCTATTTATTATGGAATTTACTTTTGTTGCTGACGCGACTTCCTCAACTTGGGAATGACTTTTTAAAGATTTCAAGTGATAATTTGTCTCCCCATCAGTATGCATTACAGTGGGCTTTCTGTTTCCTCTCATTCTAATGTTCAGTTTAACATCTGGAGACTTTGTTTCAGGAAGCATAGAAGCAGAATTTTCTCTAGAGGATTTTCGACTTCTACTAAAGGCAACATTTTTATCTGGAATTTCTTGTGAAAATTCTTCAGAAAGTACGCTCTCTTCAGCTACTAAATCCTCATCACCATGGAGGACAAGTTTGTCATCAAATCGCCTTCCTTTAGGCATGTCTCTCGGTTCATCTGCTACCGGCGCAAATATCACGAAGTTCTTTGGATTCTTTGGAATGGGCATATCAGAAATAAGTTTTGATATTATATCGGACACTTTTGGATTCTCTGAAATGTTTTTCACGCTTGCAGATTCAACAAATGTTTGCGTAGGTGAACTTGTGGTCCTTGACTGAGTCTTTTGAGTGCCGACTTTCATGATGACTGGTGGAATAGTTGAAACTTTTGAAGATATGCTGTTTAACTGGAAGACATCTATATCTTGATCGTTCCGGTTTTGAAAACTATCTATCTATTAAAGAAAAAAGAGACAAATTAGTTATGTATAAGTATAAAATTTATTTGAATTTTTTGCATACAATTATTAATAATGAGAAACAAAACATAATATTATTTGGCAACTATTCTTGATTTAAAAAATGTATTCATCAAAATAGTATCAATAATTCAAATGTTTAGAGCCACATGTCAATACATATTTTGAAATAGGGGGATTTTTTATAGGTATTTCAAGCATTGAAAATAAATATGACTTTAGTTTTAGCCCATGAGTTCGTATTTATGAGATTTGATGTCATGATAATAAAATTAACGCATTAAATTTCGCTCAAGTTATGGACGTTAAATTAAAGACGGCTATCTCTATCTATACTCATAATAAAGCTGAATGTGTGTGTGTGTGTGTGTGTGTGTGTGTGTGTGTGTGTTGGCGCTGTACAAGGCAGACCGTTTGACCTACAGCTATCAAATTTGACACATGTATACCCTGGATGTTCGAAATGAGCGCCTCGGAGCGATTTTTTGAATTTTTAATTAAAATTTTAATTAATTAAAAATTAGGCGAAATTTTGGCATTTTCCCGCAATAACATCCAAAAATATTGTTATATAAAATTGATTTTTACATCATATTGAAGTTCACAATTTTTTTTTAATGATACTAATATTTTAACCAAAAAATTAAATTTCTATTTTTAATGAATTTTTATTATATTTTTCAACAACTTATTTTGCTCAAAATAAAAATTAAATGGCATTGAAAAAAAATTGGAAAAAATTAGCTTTTATCAACGAGTTGCCATCTATCGACAAAAGCTCAAATTAAAACGTAAGTTAAATATTGTTACATATCTAGAAAAGTGTAATTTTTCAGCACGTAAGTGTATGAAGTGAAATAAATAAGAAATATAATATTTTCTAAAAAATAAATGCAACGCAAAGTGTTCAAGGCTCTTTTTCAATATCTATATAATTAATTCAATAAATCAGTTTTTTTTTTAATTCAAAAATAGTTTAATATATATATCCTTTCAATTCAAGGCCCAAATGTTAATTTGTGAACCTTTAATAATAGAAATATACGTGTAAAATGGTTCAAATGAAATAAATAATTATTTTATATGCAATTTGAGTCTAAAAACGCTCTAATAAATGGGGAAAGTTTGGTTCTTATCTAGATTCTCTCTCTGTGAACTATATTTAACCAAATAATCTTTAGGCACTAATATTAAAAAAAAAAAAAAAAGGTTGCACTCCAATCAATCAAATCAGTCTCTAAAACTGACTGATTTATGAATATTTGTATGTCACTATTCAATAAAAATAGGAGATTTTAGACCACTTCATCGGCCGTCTCAAGGATGATAATCAGCGCCCAGGATTTATCAACACTGGTTGGTCTAAGATTATGAAAATGTTGATTGTTCGAAACTTGATAAATCGATGAGATTTGATAACAGAGGATAGAAACGCTTATTTATTTATTTATAAGGTGAAATGTCAAAAATATTTCGCTGAATATGATTCCTTAGGACCAAACGACTGTATAAAATTCAGACCATAATTTTTTGAAGTATGTTTATATACCGAAACAAATTAAAATATTATTACTCAAGTCATTTGAATCCTTTTGAAATAAAACTAAAAAATTAATTTTGTGATAAATCTGAGCATTTTTTTTGAATAATTCTTGAGATATTAAATAAATTATGAAAGATATTCTGTAGTGCACAAAAGATTAAAATGCGGAATGACTCTGTTTTCGGTACTCATATTTTGAAAATATACTTGGTTTCAGTAAAAAATGTTTTTATATTAATTGTTATTTAATAATTTCCACTTCAATTTAAAGTAGAAATTTTACCGGAGCTGAAGTTACATAAAATATTTAACTGAAAATTTTAACTAGCATTAAATTTTGCGAACCGACTAGTCTTTTATAAATTATGGAAAACAATTTAACTGAATAATAAAACATAGTAACACTCTTTTAAATTTATAACAGCTTACTGAAAAATTAGAAATGAGAAAAATCTAGCAAACACAAAGCATTTTTTTTATTCCAAAGGATTCTTTTGTTTGACATTTTAGAATGAATTTTATTTATGTGGTTTCTTAACTGATTCCATAGTAACGTGTAATCAAAAAGTCATAAAATTTGGCTTTGTATTTGTTCTCCCTTTTTTATGTCATTGAGAAATCGTTCCTTTTTCATTATTATTGCTGAGAGAATTTCAAATAAATTATTCATGTGACCACACTAAGATTATGAACATTAAATTAAAAAACTCATCCCTTAATGAGATTTGTAAAACATTATAATTAATTGCGAAAATGCATCAGGACTTCTTTAAACATTCAATAGTATAATTAAAAGTAAGAAATGAAAAAAATGAAACAAAAGCAAGGATAACATTTATTTTCTTTTACACCGAAAGCTTTTTTTTTTTATTTTGACTCGTCTGAGTAAACACTATATACGGATTTTTTTT
>JAPMOR010006623.1:945-33514 GCA_026543865.1 Argiope aurantia
TATATATATATATATATATATATAATTAAATTTTGGACGTCAGTAGGAAGTTTATTTCTTCGTCTGCCCATGTGATGATGGGTGTTGAAGAGTGTTCAGACAGCTTAGCAGCTGAAATTTATCTTATATAACAGCATATTATTAGAATTATATATACCCAAGAAATTTTAGATTCAGTCGGTGGAAGGAAAGATAACCAATGTCAGCCTCAGTTTTCTTCATTTTACTTCTGTCACAAAATGCCTCATGTTTATTTAGTACATTGGAAATTCGAGGGGAAAATACTCCAACTGATATCTACTTAATATTAAATTTCGTTTACAAAATTATTCTTCAGCTGCATTTATCGAAAAACCAATAAAATTATGAAATTAATAACATTAAATAACTTAAATCATTTTACTTGTTAATTTTTAATGCAATAGTTAAAATCGAAATGGCTTTTTTTCAATTTTGCAGAATTTAAAGGCTGCAAATATTTTAGGCTTCTAGCAATTTAAGATCTTACATTAAATAACTAAAGACCTTACATCAATGTAGAAACATCTATATTGATAAAAAAAATCATATACACATGAATTTACAATTATTTATGCAATAATTACAATGCATTGTTTAAAACTGCCTCTGTTTTCCTTTGCTTATTTTCTAATAAAATATATTAAAAGCGCATATATCAAATACACTATCATAAAAGAAAATTTTTAACTTGTTATTTTGGTAAAATTCGAAGCTTTAATTATTCTTGCAAAAATGAGAAAGACAAAAAATATAATTAATTGCTTAGATGTAAACTCAGTTTCAAGTGAAAATGATAGCTTGAAAAAAAAACCCTAATCTCTGACAGCCTTGGATAACTGTAAGTGAAATTTATTATGTGGCTTTTAATCAAAACTGCATATATGTATCAAATTTTAGGTTCAATCCATTACAATAAGTGTGACTTTTCCAAATACATAATCTATTTTCTTCACTGTATCATGAAATTACACAAAGGTGCATCTTATTTACGAAAAATAATTGTATGTTTGCAATTTATGCATGAAAGTATTTCAATATAATCACACTTTTCCTGTATAGAAGGGAAAATCAAAATTTATTTACTCGTAATATTGTCGAAGTATACGAAATATTGTATACTTTTATACTTTTATATACTTTTATATTATTTTATATTGTCGAAGCCTTTATTTATTTATTTTTCCTGAACAATATTAGATAACGGAATGCATGTCATGCAATTTAACACGATAGCACTGATTTCATATGATCTTTGTGCATCTTTATATTCTGGAAGTAGTAAGAAACTATCTAATTTTTTTTCTTCTTTTGCATTGCTACATATATTCATTTTTCACAAATAAGATAAAGTTCAATATGCTTTACAAATTTTTATAAAAGAAATTTGAAAATCAAATTGAATTGTTAAAGTCTCGATTTTTTTTATTACTTTCAGAAATTTATTATATTATATTTTTTTAATTGATTTGAAAATGATCTATTAAAAAATTAGGAGTAGAAAAGAACTGTTCCTAAATTTGAACTAGATAAGCATACGAGCTTAAATTGCTATAATTTTACAAAGAGGAAGAGGAAAGCAAGATTAATAAAAGAAAAATGGAAAAAAACATCACATAAAACATGATTCTTCGTTACAAAATGGAAGTTACAAAATTTCCATTATCATTTTAAAGTATGCAAATCATTTTTCTTCTCACTGAAAAGAAATTTATTTCAACAAAATATTCTTTATAATTCAAGGATAAATTTCCTCCATTTCATCCTATGAAACTAAGCAATCAAGCTCGGCACGAAATGTTGTCTTACGGTTCATTTATTTTACTTGTATTTTTATTTATTTGTTTGTTTTTGTTTTGTTTTTATTCTTGCTGCTTTATCACGTGTTATGTGAGGTCAAAATTATATGACCTATTGATTTATTTAATAACTTAATACATTTAAATAAAAAAAATTCTGCTATTTTTTAAAATTTTTGCGTTATTTAATTTTTATTTTGCAGTAGGCCTGCGTGAGTTATATTTTCACCAAAATTGTTAAATTGTAGTTACAATGCTTTGTTAACTTATCAATTTTTATTCTGTTGGAAATACGTACTTACTTTTTAACAGAATATCAGATAAATTAATTTAAGAAATCTTATTGAACTGTTATATTCTTTATTATTTGTAAGGAAGTAAACAAAATCTTGTGAATGTTCAAAAATTTCTGCGTCTTTTTCCATGCATTATATATTGTTTGTATGAAGTGATAAAAGATGGCAGCACAGAAATTTCATTCCGTATGAATGATCGCGTAATCAAATTTTGTACTGCCATCTATTGAAGAATTTGGTTACTATTTTTCTCGCCTATTGTTTCCGTAGTAAAGTTGACAAAAATTCTATTGCTCAAGTTTGCTGATATGATTTTTAGGAATATTTTTAATTGCTTCCGCTTTCAGCCATTATCAACTCTTAAAATGCTCCTATAATTCAGATACTTTATTTAAAAAATATTGTTCTTCACAGATTTTTTGATATTGTTCTTTAAAAAAAATCATATTTTGAAAAATAACATTAATAAGATTTATTAAAGTAATTTTTTATTCATTCAGGCATTTCTCTCTCTCTCACTGGCCCACTCTTTTCTTTTTTCTTTTTTTTAAATTAATGAAAGAGTGAATACTCACAAAAATGTAACATAATAAAAGGAACAATAAGTGTCCAACATTTTTCATTTAATGTATTTTTAAACTCGGAAGAACTGCAAGCTAAAATTAGAACCTATATACTGCTTTATATTAATGCAACTGGTTTGCACTGATCTTTTCTGCATTATATAATTAAAATTAATAATTTTTTATGCATATATACTTATTGATACATCAGAGATATTTTCAAAAGAATTTTTAAATAACATCGGCAGTTCTATTCGTTTATTGTGATATTTTTATAATTAGTTTTTAATGTTTATCTACTTTACATCGTTATTATTATGGAAGTAATTTTTCTATTTAATTAGAAATGAGAAACATTAAAATATGCTCTTCTTTCGGGTTCAAATTTTACAGATAAAATAATGACAGATGATGGTCCAAAAAAAAAATCTTTCTAATTGTCTCTTTCCATACAAGAATCAAGCACGATGATTTTGCAGTCATTGAAAAAATTTATTCAATTGCAAACAGCGAAATACACTGTTCTTTTTTCGCAAAAATTATCCATTTAAAGATTTTCTTTTGTCTGCTTTTTCTTTTAGCATCCATCACTTCTCATTTTAAAAATCTCAGATTGTTTCATCTTATAGTATATTCTTGAAACTTTATTATTACTTAGCCGCCTTTGGAAACCAACCTGGGGTAAATAATTCGCTGGGGTAAATTATTTCTAAAAATTAAATATTTTGTGAAGCTATGTCCTAATGGTTCTCTTAAGAAAATATCTTTACATTACTAAACGTAAATATTCTGTTCATTTATCTTCAAAGTGTTGCTAATAAATCATTTATTATAACTCCATTTCTTAATTCCAGAAATTATCTGACAGTAAAACGTATTATTTCAATTATTTTAGTCATAACCGTATTAATTTTTAATTAGAATGAGATTCATGTTTAACATTACGTGAATCTCATTCTAATTAATTAAAATGTTAATTTTAAAAAAATACGTTCCAATGTACACATTTTTTCCTTCAAAATGTTCACGTGCCAATTTTGGTAGTTGTAGGTTAATCAGTTTGGCCTGTAGAACGCAACACACACACACACTCAAACACATAGATTCATCTTTATTACTAGTATGGATATATTACTTTTGTTTCTGCATTGACCACATTATAATGGGACGTGAAGATCTTCCGTAATCACTATTCGCCAGTTGCATGCATTTAGTGCTTGAAAATACTGAACTCGTGACATTTATGGCCTTGCCCAAAGTTCATAATTTCAGAAGTGGCGGGAATTCAGTGAATTCGAGGAATTCACTCCCGTTAATTACTTTATACTTCTGCACAACATTCTAACTGCTTTTCTGTTCGTTAAATTCAAAATTACAGCTTACTATAAATCTTAGAAGAAGAAATCTTAGATAAATTTAGATTATTCCGGATAAATGCGATAGTTCCCATTTATCTGGAATCCCATTTATCTAATGTAAAAGAAAATCCTACAAGTAAGAAATTTTTTAACTTTGGGCAATAAATCTAAATTTCGTTTAAAGGCAAAATTTTCAAATCATTTATAACGCTTTCTTATTTTATAATCATCAACAGTTGCTGCAGTTGAGGTTCATTGATGCAAACTACCAGATTGTCTTTTCGGCTATTTATTCCTATTAAAACAAAATTATATAAAAGGTAAACACTTTTTATTAATAAAAAGATTTCCATGGAAGTTGATTTCTATATCGTAATTCTGAAGCCTTTCATCCACTCCATTTCTGCTGCCACAGCTGCATTCATTAATCACATTCTTGAGTCTTTTTAAAAAGAGGCTCAACAACGCCATCTGGAGGAGAAGAAATCAGTAACTTTTTAATGCAAAAGTAGCTAAGAAATTAATCTATAATTATAATAAAGCTGAAAGGGTGTGTGTGTGTTGGCACTCTACAAACCAGACCGTTAGACCTACAACTACGAAATTTGTGATGTGTATACCTTGGAGACCGGGAATGTGCACCTCGGAGTGATTTTTTCAATTTTTAATTAGAATTTTAATTAATTAAAAATTAAGCGAAATTTCAGCGTTTTTCACTAAAGTTCCGAAAATATTATAGCACAAAAATGATTTTTACATGAAATTGATGTCCAAAAAAATATCTTTTTAATAATTTCAATGTTTTTACCTACAAATTTAAATTTCCATTTTTAATGAATTTTTAAATAAATATTTTAAACATATTTTTCAACAATTTTTTCCCATAAAATAAAATTTAATTTGCACTAGGATGCTTTTGAGTATGGGAAAAAATTAGCTTTTATCAACGTGTTGCCATCACTTTAACAGAAGCTCAAATTAAAAAATAAATCAACTATTAATGTAAATTAAATATATAAAAATGTGATTTTCAGTACGTGTCTGCATTCAATGAAAAAATATGAAATAAAATATTTTCTAAAAAGTAAGTGCAAGGAAAAGCTTTCTATGAGTTTTGACAATATCTGCATTTTAATTGAATAAAATAGTTTAATTTAAAAGTTTAATATATATAGGATAATCACTCTAATCAGCGCCCATTAGCTAATTTCGGGCATATATCTGCCAACAAATTGGTTTAAATGAAATAAATAATTATATTTTATGAAACTTGAGTCAATAAATGATCTAATGAATTACGAATTTTAAATTTTTACATAAGTACTCTGCCCTTTGAATCACAATTAACAAAATATTCTTGATACACCAACATTTTAAATAAAAATTGTAGAGCTCCAATCAACTAAATCAATCACTAAAACTGACTAATTTTTGAAATTTGAAAATCACTCTTCTATAAAAATTGGCGTTTTTAGATAACTGCAGCGACCGTTTTAAAGAAATTACGCCAATCTTCTACCAAGGTTTCTAGACAGCGATTGGTCTATGATTATGAAAATATTGATTGTTCTAAAATTGATATATAAAAAAACTTCTTAAATAGGTCAGATTTGATCGCAGAAGGTAGAAACGTTTATTTATTTATTTAAAAGTTGAAGTGTCAAAAGTATTTCGCAGACTATGATTCCTTAGGACCAAAGGACTGTGTAAAATGTAAACTTTTTCTAATAAACTAATAATTTTTTCTTAAGTGCATCTATTGACTGAAATAAAATAAAATATTTTTATTTATATCATTTAAATATTTTGAAAATAAAACTTAGAACTGAACTTTACGAGGAATAAGAGATATTTTTGTGGATTAATTCTTTATGATATTATATAAAATATAAAAATTATTCTGCAATGCATATACAACTTCAATGCCGAACGCTCCTGCTTTCAATTTCAAATTTGAAAAAAAAAAAGATATAGTTGATTTCAGTAAAAAATGTTTTTATATTAATTGCAGTTTAACATATCCACTTTAATTTAAAGTAGAAATTTTA
Source organism: Argiope aurantia (assembly GCA_026543865.1). Lineage (NCBI taxonomy): Eukaryota > Metazoa > Arthropoda > Arachnida > Araneae > Araneidae > Argiope > Argiope aurantia. Next base: position 7,028 of record JAPMOR010006623.1, read on the forward strand.
TGGGCGCTGACAGAAAATTAGAGAGAGATATAAGCAATACAATGAACAGAACTGTTTAAGGTCTACATTATAGTATGATTGAATTATATAACTATCAAAATCTGAAGCTTAAAAATATTTTGGAGAAAAATTTATTAAGGGAACAAATTACATAAAATATTTAATTGGAAATTTTAGCTAACATTAATACTGGCGAACCGGCTGGTCGTCAAAGGCAGCAGTAAGGAAATAAGGCCGAAATGAATATTATTAAATAGTGTATCAATAAGAATTTATTAAAGCTCTGCTTCATGATTGTCATTATATTTCCTACTCGCTAAGAGCCTTTCTGTTGGCAATCAAAATTCTTACATTTTTGTTTTACACCGCTGATTTTTAATAAAATAACATATTTGCTTTTTCAAATTGACGAGTTTAACTGTAGCTGCAATTTCCTAAGAAACATTTTAAAATGTTGATTATTTGATGGTTTGAGAAAGAGAATGAAAATTTTATATTTATATACTTATATATAATATATACTTATACAGTACAAGTTACAGGTGGAAACTTATATAATACAAGATATTTTAATTATATAATAACTAGAATTTTACTCAGTTATATTTTATAAAATGCAGAAAAAAATTACACAGTGAATTCAATAAACATTTCAATAATGAGACATAAATTGAAGCCAAAAATTTTATTTGTGTGAAGGATCATGACAGGGCTATTAGAAATTTTGACTATTGCATAAAAAAGTCTTTATTCCATAAAATCATAAGGAAGCAGGTTCTTTTTGGTGTCGCCGGAATGGTAATAGAAGAGCCATGATGACAGAACAAGCCTGGAGCCGTCGAGATGAAAGACCAAGATGATGAATCAGGAACCGCCGAGGTGACAGAGTATATAGGAAAGTCTTGCAACACCGAGATAACAAAACGAGATTCTAAATCTGGAACCACCAACTGATAGAACGAGATGGTACGTTTTCAAATTGTCCGATATGGAAACTGTGGAACCATCGAAATAGCAGATTGAGTCGATAAGTTTTGAGCCGCTGAGATGAGGAAACAAGATGGAAATCATGAGTCACCAAGAAGACATAAGCGAAATGGTGAGTTTGCAGCAATCGCAATCGTTTGCAGCAAAGAGTGTCTGTAGCCATAAAGATGACACTAATGTGATGGCAGTCTTGATTCGCCGTCTTCTCAGAAATTTGCTGATGTCCGAAGTCATAATCAGTGTAAACCTCAGTGAGGTATTAGTCATAGTCGGGAAAGTTTTCAAATCAAGTAGCAGTAATAGCAGTTGCAATTTACTGTTATCATGCAATGCATATTAAATACACATAGCATATATCCATCATATAAAAGTCACAGTTTTAATAATAAATAAGAGTCCGCAGGTGAAATATAAAAAACAAACACAAAAGAATAATATATATAATATATACAATGATTACTCGTGCCCATTTCGACAAGGAGATTATTAGCAGGTTGTTGAACTTGTGCTTTTAAATTCATAAATCCTTTCATTTCTGCCTTTGTCAGATAGTATATAAGTGCAGAAATCTTTAAAGAAACTAAGTGTTCATATATTTTTCGAAAATTTGTTCCAAAATGATTTAAATGACTTTTTTAGAATATTGGTTGAACAGGGTAGAAAATCATTAAAGTGTTCCATCTCAGCTATTGAAGGACTAGTGATGATGTAAAATGTTTCTTCCAATTCTTGAAAAATTAGATCATAAGTAATTCAATAACATTTTGCCATTTTAAAAAAAAATCTTGCTTAAAAGTGCCATAATTATTTCAACATCATTATTGTCAAAATGTAAATATGCATTATAATATCTGTAAAAGTAAATGTTCACTATTGTCCTGCAATAGTATTACTACTTTAGTTTCAAATAACGTGGTGAATTGGTAACCATATTTCTTGACTTCAACCAAGATGCAACTTTGTTCACCTTTCGTTTGAAATAATGTTTGGGACGTGATGCCACTAATGTAAGATTATCTTGCTTTGGAATGACATGTTTGCTTTGACATGAACAAGTGTTAAGTTCAGACCTTTTTTGTTCATTTGAAACACCAGAAAAGGGATTTTTATTTGCGATGATTGATTCTTTGAACGGGTTTTTATCTGTTAGTTCGAAAGGATTTCTTGCCAAAAATGGATTTGTAGCAAAATTGTTTTCCGAAGGATTGTCAAGAACACTGAAGATATTTTTGGAGCTTTCAAATATTTCCATCAATTCAGGTTCGTCCATTTCAAACCAGGATGGATCTATTTCTGGAGCTTCATCAACTTCCTGGTATAAAAGCAATGCTTTCTTATTCGAATAAATATCCGTTTTGAAAGGATTTGTTTCTTTTTTCTCATCAGCAAAATCATCAAAATTATCCAAGAATGGATTAGTTGCTTTTAATTCAATTGGGGATGCAACAAAATTGCCCAAGAAAGGATTATTGCCAGGTGGAATATATTTAGTCTTTATATCTTCAAAATCCGACTGTGCAGAATCAACATCAAACACATATACTCCAGTATCGCCAGAGCCATAAATATCAGTCAAAGTTGAAGCATGTTTGGTTGTTTGATTCCGTTGATCATCTGTCTGCACAGAAACATCAGTCTTTTTCATGTTTTTTATGCTCGAGTTGCCCATGATGACGAGATAAGTTGCGTATTGAATGAAGTAAAGGCAATTGAAAAATTCTAGGCAGAATATTCAAAACAGATTCGGCACAAAATGGATAAAAGCACAAAGAGTAATAGCAATCTCCGCAGATTCAATGACTTAAATTCACTTGATGAAATCGCAAACAAATTCAAGCTCACTACACTTGAATGCGAACAAGCAGATAATAGTGTATTGTTAGATTATAATTGCATTGATATATCATCAATAATAATTTAAAGCATTGTTAACAACAAATATTGAATTTTAACAATCACTGTTTAAACACTGGTATGCATTGTTGAATCATAACAATAAAATAGTTTTTAATTCTTGTCTGAAGGATGATTGCAGAGAAAATTTTATATTGCCGATAAACCAAAAAAATATATCGAAGCGTTTTAATGATATTCGCAGTTTTTGAATTAATAGAAAATAGTAATTTTAAAAGTTCTAATTAAAAATAATACTATTCAATTTTATACTGAAAATTTTAATATATTAGGTTTTAAAAATTGATAACGAAAACGATTAAATAAATATCAAGAGATTATCTATACTTATAATAAAGCTCAATGCGTGTGCGCGTGTTTGTGTTGGCACTCTACAGGCCAGACCGTTCTGCCTATAGCTATTAAATTTGGCACGTGTATACTTTGGAGGCCGGAATGTGCACCTCAGAAGTATTTTCTTTTTGAATTTTTAATTAGAATTTTAATTAATTAAAAGAATTTTTTGCGTTTTTCCGCTATAACTTCCAAAAATATTATAACACAAAACTGATTTTTACATCATATTGAAGTTTAAAAAAATAATATTTTCACCAATGCTAATGTTTTTGCGAACAAATTAAATTTTTATTTTTAATGAATTTTTAAAAAATAATTTAATCATATTTTTCAACAATTTATTTCGCGTAAAATAAAATTAAGCTGCATTATCACGTTAACAGGGAAAAATTAACTTTCATCAGCGCGTTGCCATCATATTGACAAAAGCTCAAATTAAAAATAAATGAACCATCATTCCAAATTAAATATATAAAAATGTAATTTTCAGCAAGTGGTCTTATGAAATCAAATAATTATTAAACAGGATATTTTTTGAAAAGTAAATGCAAGGAAACGTTTTCTATGATCTTTCACAATATCTTTATTATTTATTCAATTCGTTTTATTTAAGGCAAATATGGTTTAATATATACAAGATGTCTACTCTAATTGGAGCCTAACATCTAATTTGTAAACCTTTAGTAACAGATATACATCTGTTAACAAATGGTCTTAATGAAATAAATAATTATATTTTATATAATTTAAATCAATAAATGCTGATGAATTACTAATCTTAAATTTTTAAATGTATCCTGTGCCTTATGGGTCATATTTAAAAAAATATTCTTAAGACGTTAATATTTCAAATAAAAAGAATTGCGCTCCAATCAATTAAATCAATCCCAAAAGCTGATCGGTTTATGAAAATTTCAACATCACTATTTTATAAAAACAGGTGATTATAGATCACTTTATCTACCGTCTCAAAGAAACCAATCATCTCACAGAGTTTCTCAAGAGTGATTGGTCTTAATGAATTATGAAAATGTTGATTGCTGTAATAGTGTAATATTCAAAACTTAATAAATCGGTCAGATTTAAACGCAGAAAGTAGAAACGTTTATTTTTTTATTAAAAAGTTGGGGAGCCAAGAATATTTTGCAGAATATGATTCCTTTGGACCAAAGGACTGTTTAAAATTTAAACTTCATAATTTTTTGAAATATACTAATAAACCGAAATAAAATAAAATATTATTATTGATAGCGTTTATATCCTTTTAAAAATAAAACAAAAAGCTGAATTTTTCATTGAATCCTTGAAATTTTTTCTGAATAATACTTTGAGATATTATAAATTATGAAAATTATTCTGTAGTGCACATAAGACTTCAATGCCGAACGATTCTGCTTTCAGTTCTCATTTTTTTAAAGAGATGCTAAGATTTACTAAAATACATCTTTCTATTAATTGTAGTTTCATTATTTCTTCTTTAATTTAAAACTGAATTCTACAGGTATTATAGAAACTTAGTAAGAGACGCGTAATACAATGAACAGAACGTCTTAAGGCCTGCATAATAGTACAAATGAATAATATAACTATCAAAATCTGAAGCTTAAAAATATTTTTTTGTATTATATTAATTACAAAAAATATAAATTGAACATTTTATCGAGCATTAATACTGGTGAACCGGTTGGTCGCCAAATGCGGCAAGCATTCAATATAAAATATTTAATTTATTTGACTTAATTATATAATATTTTTTTTCTTACAGCACCAAATTCTTCTGAATTTAATAATAAAAAGATATAATTTGAAGAGTATTCACCTCTGTTATGTAAATAGATAATTGACTCTTTAATCTTAACTTTTTATTTTGCTACCTTCAATGAAAGGATTTATCAAAAATATATCAAGTCATTTATGAAGGAATAGAATAACATATATTTGAGTGGAAATGATTAATTCCACTCAATTAATTAAAGTGGAAATGATTCATCTGCAATTAATATAATAATATTTTTTACTGAAACAATGCATTTTTTATAATATGATTACTGAAAACAGAGTCACTGAGCGTTTAAACTTTATGGGCACTGAAGAATATCTTTCTTAATTTATTTAATATCTCAAGAATTTGACAACAAAATTTTCTCAGATTCATCATGAGCAGATCGATTAATTACCAATGTTTAATTTTAAATGCATCAAGCACTAAGAAAATAAAACGAATCGTTTAAAATAATCGGATGAAAACAGGTTATAAAAAACTACTTAAAAAACGATGTACTTAAAACTATAAGCATGTACAAAAAATATATAACTAACATAAATACAATTTAATTACAAAGGCATACAACTAACCTAAAAATAATTTAAATGAAGTCCGAATCCGTCAACAATCAGAACACAATGCGCATGCTTGAATTTTCATCGCCAGTTACGGTAATGCAAATGCATGAATTTTTCTATGCCAGTTGAGGTAACGCTATGCAGATTAGAAATGTTTAATTTACTTTATTCTGTTTTATTTAAATTCAAAAGTACTTCAGAATGAATCTGAAAGATTGATTAATTAGCAATGTTTAATTTTAAATGCGTCAAACTTTAAGAAAATAAACAGAATCGTTTGAAATAATCGGCCGAAAAATCTTAAGCCTAGCCTTATTACTGTTGGGAAAAAACTGAAGTCTTACTCACTTGGCTGTGGAGAAAATGAAAAATTTTTTTTGGCGGGAAAGTTAGTTTTTAATTAATAATTAAAATTCTAATTAAAAATTCAAAAAAAGGAACTCCAGGTGCACATTCCCGAATTCCAAGGTATACATGTACCAAATTTGGTAGCTGTAAGTCAAACGCTCTGGCCTGTAGAGCGCCAACACACACACACACATTGAGCTTTATATAAGTATAGATAATTACTCGAACAAAATATATCTATGAAAACGTAAAGCTTTTCAAAAATCTAATAATAATTTTTGTAACCAATTTTGAAGCTATTTTCGAAAATAAGAATAATGCGCAAACTATTTTTGTTGCTGAAACCGACGGTAAGTTGAATTTAAATTATAACAAACTTATGTTTTAAGGGGGTAATCGATATTGTTCTTGACATACTGTAACGTTTCCTATTTTTCCTCACATGGTAATTCCCATTCCTGCCAGATGTAACGTCACCAAATTAGTTAAGTTTTCTCCAAAAATAGTTACGTTCTTATAAAAAGTCATATAGGTATACTCTTCACTAGTCACATATATATCCTATCCCATCAAGATAAAATTTATTCTCATTGAGAAATAAGATTTTTAAATATTCAGCATTAGCGAGGGGACATGCTTTTTTCATATGGGATCAGTCTCTTACTGAAGCAATTAAAAAATGATGATATACTTGTCTTTTTTCTAATCTGGCATTTCGCCAATCCGGTCTTTCCAGTAGTCTGATGTTTTCCGAATGGAGAAGCAGGAATGTGAAAGGTAAAAGAAATCATTGCGTGCCGATGTCAGTGGCTCAAACACAACAAAAACTGCAGGATATTGTGCAGATTTCACAAAATCTTTTATATAAATCATAATTTTCTATATAATTTGTATATTTTGTGCAATGAGCATAAGTTTTGCTTTTAAAAATCAATTTTCTGAACAGTATTCCATTAAAGTTCTTTCTCGTTATTCCAAAAGATGGCTGGCCTAAGAATTACTAACAGACTGCGCTATTTTTCATTTCAGTAACATATCTCTCTCTTTCATGAAACATTGGGGATATTTCAAAACCTTGAAATGACGGTTCGAAAAGATTCGGGTAATCAGATGTTTCTATTTTAATAATGATAAAAACTGCAGTAATCGTCGTAGACCAATTACCATTTCATGGCTTTGGATTCTGCATCAAAAACATTCTCTCATAACACAGAATATACCACAGCATTGTTACAATGTCTTCACGACGTTGTACTGCATTCAGAGTAACAAGAAATGTCCTGGAGATATCAACCAATATCTGGTTTCAATATGTTTGCGTAACTGAGCTAATTATTCGAATAAATTGAAACCAAGCCCAACCAGAACAATCGGTTAGTCAATGAAAAAAAGTATTTCTTAAGGGAAGACAACTTATTTATAAATTGATCAATGACTCATTAATTAATTAATCATTGTTGAAGTTAGTTTAATGATTCCAAAAGCAGCCTTCACTTTTTATAAATTTACACACTGATTTGAAATATCTCTACTTGAGCATAGCAGTCAAATTCAGTTGATTCGCAATTTTTACTGACGAAGATCTTGTTTGCAGATTTCTTTCTTTTTTTTCGATCAGAATGATCCGGGTAAATGATGATTAATAAAACAAAAGTTTGGAAATTTAGAGTTTTATCGTTATTTGTAATGCAAAATTCTGCAGCAATTTGCTGCACCATGGAATGCAATGACCATTTTAGAAAAAATACAGCATCAAAATGCTTCCGTTATATTTCTTCTTAAAACAAGGCTGTATCTGAAAACGTTTCTTATTTGGGAGTTGACTCTCTGTCATGTAACTCCATCTAAGCTTAGCAAAGTATTAAAATAAATAAATAAAATCTAAATTTAAACTTAAATAAACTTATAACATTATCTATCTATCTATAGATAGATGGCACAGAAATCGCTCTTATTACTTACTGTAGAATGGCAATAGTCTAAAGAAACCATCGTACAAACTTCAGAAAGCCTCAATGAATGTTTTTTACAGCTTCATTGAATTCTACGATTCACATCACTAGTGAAAGGAGCAGCAAAATGTCGTTGGAAATGTTCTGGAGATGATTCGATATGTCACCAAACAGTCTATACTGTCAGAGGAAGGAAGATTTTTAAAAAATTCAAACAATTGGATTCAAACAGAAAGTTGAATCGATCTCAAAAACAAAATGAACCGCCACCAATTGGACTTGTTTACGAAAATTGATATCCGTATTTTCCAAGGCAATTGTCTTGCGAAAATAGACTTTTTATTACCTTAAGAGCAAAAACCATCACTTTTTAACTGTATCTATCTGATTGCCGTAAACTTTTCCCTTTCATTTAATGATATTTTTAATACTTTTTCATACAATATAAGGAACAAAATTTTGAAATGCTATGATGGAATTCAAAAACTCATCCATCAGAATATTAAATCACATCTTTTTGCCAATAATAAATTCCGCAGTAGAATTTTGGCTTCCGCTTTTATTTCTAAATATGGTAAATGTGTTTAATCCGATTATTATACTTTTACCTTATTCAGTGTTATTACATTTTTTGTAACGTATACACTTTTTCAATTCCTACATATATATATACCACTCAAGTTCAAATGCATTTTTTAAAACTTGTATTGGATGACACTTGATGTTAATACAGTTTTTTTAAAACAAATATTAATTAATTAATTAAATTTATCCAGTAATTTAGTCGCCCAATCCGTCACCATGTCGCCAAATGGTCGCCAAGCTCTGAGATTACTGGCGCGACACCCGATTATAAATAATCTAAGATATATATATAAATAATAAAAAATAACTAAAATATTTTTATTTTTTTGTTGGCCTCAGTAGGAATTGACTAAATTTTTTTTTTTTTTTACATATATTACCTGTTAATTTGCAGTTTACTGATGAAATGAATTCATTTTCTTTTCAGTCAATGCAAATAACAAATTGAAAAGATTTTTTTAAATGCATTACATAAATTATTTAACAAGCGGAAAAGTTAAAAATCAGGGCGAACAAACTGATTCATCAGTTTATTAGTTTATTGTATTTCTTAATGTGTACAAAATAACTATTTATATATATAAAAAACGGGGATATTTTGTAAAAAAGAAATTGAAAAATATGGAGACACAATAAGCATTATTTCCTTAAATACCACGAACCATTGACATAAATTTTGTTTCGTTCTTTCTTTTATCCCGAACAACATATATTTCATTCTAAATCTCTCCTGCATATTTTTCTTATTATGTGAGGATATGATGTCTTTTTGATTAGGGGATTTTGAAACTCGAAATCCTTGCATATTAGATCACTCAATAGATGGCGCTGGGAGACTACAATTATTATTTACCTTTAATACGTTAGCTTTGCGTTTTTAAAAAGCGGGAATCACTATCGATGGCTTAAAATTTCCTTGCTGCTGGTGGTATGTTCTTTCCTTTTTGTTTTTTTAGTGGTTTAAGTGCTTTTAGTGTTTATTGTTATTTTGTTATTGTATTTTTACTTATTAGTGGTTATTTTCTTCTAATTTGTTGTTTTGTATTGTCCTTTCTGTTTAAATGGTATATCTCTTAGGCCTAATTTCAGGGGATTTTCGGGTCACGAGGAATCATTATTAGACATTCTTGTCTACATTCCCTCACAGAAAAAAAAAATCCCTTTTCTTTGAATCCCTGCTTGAGGGTGATCCTTGAAAAAGTCTTCAGGCCGGATTCTTTTTTTATTTGCTTTTTTTTTTATTTAATTTATTTGTTTTTCCTATTAACTTCATTTTAATGCTTTTGTATCAATTCATCTGTGTTTTAGAAGTAGCTGCATTTGCGCTCTCTAAATACTATGAAGATTTTCCTGTTCCTTTTTTCGGTTTTAGTTTGAATAAGAAGTAATTTTTAGTTGTGATTCCGAAACTTTTTCGTTTCGTTTTCAAAATATTTCTTTCTTTAGATTGGTTACTTTGCATACAAAGGAGCAATAATAGTAATTTATAAAAATATTTACAACGAGTTAACTAATATAAATTCGCTTGTTACATGTTAGACTAGAAAAATTAACTTAACGATAAATTTAAATTTTAAAACTACTCAAAGGATGCAATTTTATTTTTAAAGCAGTCTCCGCTTCGAGAAACAAGACGTAAAATACTATTTTTTAAAATATTTTTTGCAAATTTTTAAAAAAAAAGATTTATGCAAATAAGAATGACATTATAATAGAATAATCTCTCAATGCTTACAAAACCTTAATTATCAAGATTTTAGTGAAATAAAAGTCGACATCTAGAATAATTATGTATAGATATTACAGAATTAATACGTTTCACACTAGCCGGGAAACCAAATAGAAAAAAAGATTCCAATTCTTATCTCAAATAAATATCCAATGCAAATTAATTGCTAATTGACTGGTTAGAAAAAAGTATTTAAAATATTAAGAAATATATTCGTTTTTTTTTTTCTCCCGTAACATGGAATTACATGAGATACAATGATAATCCCTTTTGTACAGGAAACAGATACTTTAAGAACGAAGATTATAGGTATTTAAACTACTGAGAATGCTTCTAACTGAAACGTGTAATCCAAAATGAACACTTTTTTTGTATTTATTAGCTTTTGTAGATCATAAAGACTATTGGAATTATTTTCAACCCCTCCCCCTTCACCCACCTCAGCTTTTTGACTCTCTCGAATTTAGGACATTTCTGGTTGATTGTAATATATTTTTTCTTCCACTTTCCAATTATCTACGTGGATAAACAACGAGAAGCATAACATTTCGAAAGCTTAAACTTGAAGATTCAAACATACTGCGAATAACAAAAATATGATGAGATCAACAAAATCGTTATAGACAAAAAATAATATTGTTCACTTAAATAACATGCATTTTAGTAAGAATTTTGAGCTATTTTGACGACTCAATCGATTCGTGCGTGACGACTCAATCGATTTTGTCTATTATTATATTTGACAAAAGCGACAGATAACAGAGTAAATAGCAAAGACAATTGCAATATGTTTTTTTAAAAGGGTTATTTACAACCCAATAATAATAATAATTAGATTAACTAAATTTGCTGAAATATTGGTGTTGAAGAAGGCCTGAGAATTAAAATGGAACGAAAAATTCAACTTTTGATTTTTAAATTGTAATAGTGCGGAAAATTTGCCTTTTGGTGTAGATAAAATAAATCATAAATATGATAAATATTGGAATGCGTCTTGAGGTGCAGCAAAGAGTTAAAATTTAATAAAATTGAAATGTGTGCTACATTTAAAAAATTTTTATGAAATAATCAACTTTTAATTTTTAATTTGAAATAGTGCCGAAAAATTGCCTTTTGGTGCAGATAAGATACATTAAAAATATGAAAAATATTGGAATATATCTTGAGGTGCAGCAAGAACAAAATTGTCATTGGTGCATAGCTGCGGAGATTTTAGCGATTCTAATCAGGAAAATTTGTGATAATCTGATAGTTTATCTTTTAAAAAGTATGATAATTGATAATATCTATGTATTTCATAACTAGTGAATTATAGGCCCCCATATACGATGTCAATTTAAAAATTCCAAAATGTATCGCTATTTCAGTAGAAACTGGTATCCAAACTCAAAGCATAATATTAAAACCAGCATTCTTTTTTATCTCATTTTTTATTAGGAACCAAATTGACTATATATAATAAGTGACTAAGTCCAGAAAAATAACTGCAAAATTTCTACATGAAGAATTATAGATTTTTTGTTAATAATTAAAATTGTCGAATGTGTTAATAATGGTGTTATCAGAAATAAATTTTTCCATTATTTGTATTATTTGACTTGTAAAAACAAGCTATTCCAGAAATTGCGCTTAAATAAATGCAATCATATTATTTATGATAAAAAGTTCATTGTTCTTTTTTTTAAAATTAAATTAAAAAATTACTTAACTTTCATTCTATATGTGATTTAATTAAAGTAAAAAGTTTTAAGTTGAATAGAGATATTGAAGAATATTCAATTTTTAATTTACATTACTAAAAGGAAAATTGATACATCAAAATCAGTTAGATACATCAAGCTTTACAAATCTTTAAGCAGATATATTACTTCTCCACACAAACTTTGTGAACATTTGTAAGAAGTGAAACAATTTAGTTTATCTGATGAAAAAATTTATATATGATTAAAGTAAATTTTGCATGTCTATAAAAATTTCTTCGTCTTTCGAAAAAATACTCAAAATTTTATTTTCGACAAACCGCTTACCTTTTATACCATACTAATAGATAAACATTCTGATACGGAAAATAAACGATTTATTTTTATCTTTTATTTAAAGGAAACTCGATGGTCAATTGATAAGACCTTGATAACAAAATGTAATGTAGCCATTTGGTCATTTTTCGTAAAATTTTATGTTATTCATAAAAAAAAAATTAGGATTTTATAACATAATGCGCTGTAATTCATAATTCATAAATATGTGTCTCATATTTTAAAAATAACTTATTTTTATTATGTAATTCCAGCTATTTCAAGCTCCCGAGCTTTTGTAAAGATATTTATGTGCTTTTATTATTCACTGAGAGATTCTCGAAAAGGAAATGAAAAAGAGGTTTCCTTGATCCAATATGACATTTTACGGGAAAAAAAGAACTGATCGCCTGTTTCTAATGAAAGACATAACTACCAATCTGTCTATTGCTTTGTAGTTATGAATTGGATCACCCATGCGTGGCAACGCTGCTTTTGTCCCACACTTTCCTCCAATTTAACGACTCAGTAGTCGAAATGCCTTGGAAAATGCAAAATAATCTTAAAAATAGTATCGCCAAAGTTCAGGTTTACAAGTTTTATAATAAAAAAGTTGGAATGAAAATTTGTATAACGTTTCAATGCGGAAAAAAAAACCCCTCTTCGATTATAGGGAAGCTTTTGTTTTGATTATTTGTGGGATTAGGAATGTCTATGGACTTATAATGATAATATTATTTTTTTAATATATCGGTTTTATTTCTACCCTGTTATAAAAAACATTGACAGCATCTTTACAATATTCCATTGAAATCAGAGCGCATTTCTTCTCGTTGAAGAAAACATTTCGCAACTTCAACAAAACAATTATATATCAACTTTTAACTCGATATGAATCATCAGATGATTGCCAAATATAAATTTTGAAATCTAAATTTGACCTTCATTTTACCCTAAAAAACAAATAATTTCTTAGAATAGCTTGCTGTGAATTTTCTGTTAAAGTGTCTATTATGATATAGGAATAATAATTAATACAGTGAATACTTTAAATAATATTACAAGTATTTCTCTGAGCAGGATTTGTGTAAAACTTGACAGAAATCTGCAAATTTGATGTAAAAACAATATTCTAAATTTCATTTTTCTAGCGCAAAGCTTTTTGAGTTTTGGGCAAACAAACAGGTAGACAAACAGAGAGACATAACACCGACAGACAGAACACAAAGAGGTTTAAAATATGTAAATTCGTCAAAATTTCGAGTTTGAATCTTTTAGCGATTATAATATTTTCTCTTGACTTAATATCCCATTTTGTTTGTAATTTTTAAGTAGGTAGCTCTCATCCAAGTGCAATTATTTTTATTCCTGTATGGTAATTATTCTGGGGATGCATCCCTGCGAAAAAGTGTATTTCCGAATTTTTTTGTTAGATATTTCTTATTACAGAAGTATATTTACAAAAGAAGTAATCTTTGAATAATAGCTCTTTCAATGTTATAATTTTTCAAAAGCCTGGCGTCAAATAAAGCATTTTTAACTCTAAGAATGTCATAATTAAACATTGTTTGATATTATTATCTTTTCGATATTCTTAGCTTTTTAAAAATCTTTGCTACAAATACATCTGAATGGAAACTTCCTTTAATGCCACATTGATATAACATATACAGCAAAAAAAATCAAATCATCTTTTCATGTTTTCGATTTAAATATTATTAAATTGGATTATTTAATGAGACTTTACTATCTCTGTATATCCTTTAGTACAGGCATTGAATATTTAGAGTAAACAGGAATCTGCTATTTATAGCTCCTTCCCGCAGAATAGTTAGCTACGTCTTTACGTTTTCCTTATTTCATCTGACAATTATAGAGACAAAAAAGGACAGCCTGACAGGTATGTTTATGAATTTTAGTGCTTCAGTTTCTATATTTGAAACTATAAGTATAGAGTTATTTCAAATAGTGAAACTTCCTTGTTACAGCAATTAAAATTTCGTGAAAAAATCTTCAATCTTTTAGCATATAGTTATGTTTTATAGATAAATGGGCTCATTAAATCCGAAAGGTCCAATATGAATAACAATTTAAAATAATTTTATCCGCCTTTGCATATATAATACCAAAAACAAAAGGAAATACTATTTATTTCTTAGTAAAATATTCTGAAAATGATATCAACAATGGTTGTCGTAAGAGTATTGATTTTAGATGATTCGTATTTAATGAAATTTAATTAACTTTAAAAAATATGCTTGGTTTTAAATAAAAATTTTGCCTCGTAACACATCTAAACATAATAATAATATTTTTCATGTTTAATAATAATTAAGCTATAAAATAAATATGCTTAATGGACAAAACTAGTTTTCAGAAAATATAAATATTTTATTGTATTTTTGTGTCAACATCAGATAATTCATATAGCATCACAGTCATGTAATAGAGCAAAGCATCTAATATCTAATTATAAGCTATTATTTTAGCTGTTATATGTCTTCTGTAATTCGCAACGTATTTTAATATTAAATTGGCGCGGTTTAGCTGATGTGTTTTGCATCAACCTAAATTGATTTCATTGATGTAAAATGCTAAATAATTTGTAAGTAATAAACGGATAATAATCATGTAGAAAGAATCAGCTGTCGTAAAAAAAATAAGGAAGTCACGAGGATTTAAATATTAAAGCAAAAAGTAAAAAGTTTTTATTTTTATATAGCAATAAACAGGAATCTAATATATAAAATAAGTTTTTTATGCTGTTTAATGTAGTAACGGAATGTAAAAATTGATAAAAATAAAGGAGAAGATATTGATTCATGAAATGTATTAATTATGTTATTATATGTACATGACTGATATAGGAAACAATGTTAACATTGCTTTAATACCAGGTAAAGGAATGCAACGAAGTTTTGAAAACAGAATGCCATCTTTTGTCAGTGAAGTGCGTTCGACGTGTATGCACGTCAATAAAAATCTTCATTTTAGCTAGGGTCGATGTGTAATTTTTTTTACCTAATAAAAATGTATTCTTATTCATTTTATTGGGATTTTTTTGTATTTGCAATGTAAAAATTTGTATTGCTTTCGACATGTTTATTTGTCATCACTTGAATTTAAAAAGGAGGACTTGAGGGACTTAAAAAATAAATTCCACAGTTTTAACTTGTTGTTGATTATTTTATTTATTTAATTATCCCTAACATTATGAAAATAAAAAATATAGCTCGTATCGTTACCGTTGAAGTTACAATACATTTAACATAACAAACAAGTTAATGATTTTCACAAGCATTCTATTTAAGCGAAACTCGACAATTTGGTCAAAAATCGTCGCTATTAAGAACGACTTCATCATTCCCAGATAATGACGAAAATTGGGGTAATCTGCCTAACAAATAGTGATGTTCCGTAAAGGATGAAAAAACAAGTCAAGCTCTAAAGAGCTATTTTTACTGGAAACAATGCCGATGAGGGGAAGCATGTGAAGCGGAGAACGAAAAAGATTTATGACTTCGTTTGGGCTTTCTGCCGCATACTTCAAAGAATTCCCACGGTTTTTTCAGAGAAAAAAGGAGTCCGTTTGGTTAGAAAATGACCCGAATTCTCTCTCTCTTTCAAAGATCTTTCACGCCTCATTTGAATGCCTCTTTCTATTAATAAAACAGTATCGAATGGAGGATAAACTTTGAATTTCATTCGTGAATGCAGTCGAAATTTGTTTGTGATCCAATTGTGCAATTGATTGGGGGGTATGTTTGATGAATAGGAACTTGTTACAATCTTTTCTTAGATATGTGCTTCCTGAATGTTTTGTGTGTGCCGCCATTTTTTTTTTATCCGGATAAAAACACGAACACTTCCTTCATTGAGAAAATCCGTTTTCCATGAGTAATTATAGCATCAACAGTTAATATATTTTTTAACTCCATTGAAGATCTAATGCGAAATTTTTTCTCCGTAATTTAGTCTAAAAAAGTACAATGACGTGGTATCATACTGATTTATAATTATAGAAGATACCTCAGTCATTTTATTTGTTTTATTACCTGAAAGAAGCCCCTATCGGCAATAAAAATCAAAGGATTTTATTCAACGGAGCATAATTTCATAATATTTTGAGATTGGAAAGATCATAAAGTGAGCTCTCACAGTTACAATAGGGGCCGTAGAGGCCTGATAGCATAGTTTCAGCTCCAGTTTCGGCCTAAGGACCGTTGTGTAATCGGGTTTGGGGCAAGCTAAATTCGTACGGTCCAAATGTCCTCTAGCTGGTGTAGAACGGAAGTTAGTAGAGGGGGATGCCAGCTCAGGAGTCGTCCTCGTTGCCTTACTGTGGATCAAAATTAAGAGATCCGCATCAAAATAGTCCTAGTGTTGTTTTAAAATGGGACGTTAAAATAGACGTTTAAAATGGGACGTTACGATTATTCACAAGATATTTTCTAAAATCTCCAAAGGCAATTTCAATTTTAGACATTCATTAATTAATCAGAGTACTGGAAAATCGGAAACGATGTTCTTGCGATGCATTCTTAATTCAAAAAACACAGATGTAATATGTTGTTACAAATTTTTGTAAATTGGAAATCTTTTGACAAGAGTTTTGCGCACCAAATTTGACAATATATTTGCCAAGTTTATACTCTTTCTACTCTTTTCTGGAAAGTTCAGAAAGTTTGCCTTCCGAAAGTTTACAATCGCCGATTTTTTGTGCTTTCAGTGTGTAATTGTGTCACATGATCATCGATGTTTCTGGCCGCGATGAAACTGTTAAACTTGGCTGAGGATCTGAGCCCACTTACCGAAGAGCGTATTGAATTTTTTTCTTCCTATTCCCAGTGAATGAGCTAGTGTGTTGTTTTGTAGTCTGTTGAAAACTTAAATGCTTTTAATTCATTAACTGCAAATATTTACTGTAAAATAAATTTCTGATTGTGTTGTCTTAATTTAAGGATCTTCTATCCACAATCTCATCCAAACTGTAACAATATATACAAAAAAGTGTCAAAAAGTGAAATAAGACAGAGAAAAATCTCAGAATCAAATAATTTCAATTAGTTTCACGAATGTTTCCTTCACTTACGATGATACTTTACATTTGGGAGAAGGTGGACAGCAATTTGACGAATCCACTATTGCATCGGAGTGAGCAGATGTTTTCAAACATCCCATTTATTGGTTTGCATCTCATTGCTGTCTATCTTTTTTTTAAAAGATAAATCGTCATCGTG
The DNA here is from genome assembly GCA_026543865.1 of Argiope aurantia. Taxonomy (NCBI): domain Eukaryota; kingdom Metazoa; phylum Arthropoda; class Arachnida; order Araneae; family Araneidae; genus Argiope; species Argiope aurantia. The sequence goes on from JAPMOR010006623.1 coordinate 24,477, forward strand.
TTTGTAGATATATGAATGGATTAATTGGTTTATTTAATGATCTCCGTTTCAACTTACGCAAAAGGGTAAGCATGTAATTTTGAAATTAACAGTGTAGGTTTGCATCAAATCGTAATCCAATTCTAAAAAAAGTAGATTTTTTGCATGTTTGTCTATCCGTAGGAATGTGAACTCGATAAATCAAAACGCAACCAATCATATAAATTAAATTCGACTTTTAGTCCTTATAGTTTAAATCTATATCTATCTCACACTTTGGACAAGATCTTACAGTTTAAATGGGCTGAGTATTTAAACTCTGGAATGTTGGTTTCTGGTATAAAATAGATTTCCGGCAAAATATCTTGTTTTGAATTTGAACTATTACTTCCCTACACAGTAAGGAATATTTTTTACTGTTATAGTATTAGCTGCTGAATGGATACCGTATCAATATTTTCAGGCTGCATGCAAAATTCTGGCAATCGTTTGGCGACATCGACGATAAAAATGAACACAGAAAATAGCTCCATTGGAACTCGAATTTCGGCATTTGTTCTAGAGCATTCAATGCCTTGTCAGGAAAACTATAAAAGCCCGAGCAATATGAGTAATTCAGCGAAGTCTCCAGCGATTTCTGTATGAGAGCTTTGTGCTGCTCGCTTGTTTACTAGCGATTGATTTTCTTTTTGTATGTTTCTGTTTGCTCCAAGTGCTGCACGCTTTGGTCTTATTTTGCTACTATATATTCGTTTATTCGTGTAGCAAAAAAGGTTTTCAATTATTGAACTTGTTGAACTTTTAATCGTGCAACCCAATGAATTAGATTTTTCTGTAATAACAATATTCATGTGCTTTATTTTTTTTATATACAACATATTCTTTTTATTCTTTATATACAATACACAATCTCTTCAGTTTGAGAATGCAATGGTCTAAATCTGTTTCACTTATAATTAAAGTTTCTTTCGTAAGTTACTCGCCTATGCATTCCATGAAGTTAATACTTCGGTGCCTCTGTTAAATTCAAGTAAAAGTCTTACTTGTCATTGATCTAATTATACGAAGATTATTTGCTAATCTTCTTTATAGTGAGAATGAACACATCTCCATTAACAAAGCACGTTCAAACATTGTAATTTTAAAAAGAATCTAAATATTTGAATGCCAACTAGAATTTTTTTTAATTAAGAGATTTTTAAACAACATATGACAATTTCATTTGTAGTTTGCTGTAAACTGATATCTCATCTAATATTTACCTATTGTTTTGGAATTCCATTGATACTATAAAAATTATTGTATGTGAAAGTTAAATAACATAAGCCTTCTAACTAATGAAATTTAAATAAGTATTATAACAACTTTTTGATTGGCACACTTTCTGCAAATTGAGTAACATAAAAGTCGTTCAAATCATTCAACAGAGCAGACTGTTGGACCTCGAGCTATCGAATTGCCACGCAATCACTTCTTGGGTGAATCATAAATTATTACAATTAGATTTTTATTATTATAATTATAAATAATTTATAATTACATTTTTAATTAAAAAATAACATAAATAATGTCTTTCTTATTAGGGTTGGAGTATATTTGTTTCACTTTTAAAATTCAGGAAATTATCTCTTCGGTAATATAGATTTTACCTATGCTCATTCATTTCTGAAATAAAATTTATAGCAATACTTTCTTATTGTTGTAATAAAACTTAAACCAATTTTATTGTTTCATCAAATCTTACATTCACAGATTGCGATAAATTTATGGTAAAATAATTGCTTTTTTATATTAATTCCAAAGCAAAATTTTCATTTTTAACAAATACGATTTTATAATGGCATTCTTTCTATAAATCGCGTATCAAAATCATTACGGTAAACATTGAAGCGGTTGCAATCAAGCCAGGTGAATCGAATCTCAGATAATTTTATGTTGTGATGTTTTTTATTAAAAATTAATTCTTTTCAATTTTTTATGGCATTATTTTATTTATTGCATTTCCTTCTTTCTGCGCGCATTTTAAAACTGCAAATGGCTTAGTAAAATGATTCTCTGGCAACAAAGTTAAAAATAACTCAGACTGAATGTTTTTGATCCCATGTTTACTTATTAATAATCCTGGTTATTCTAAAAGACAATAGATATTATTAGCTAAATCCCTTTTACTTAAATATTTGCTTTGTATTCAATTGTTAGAAATAACCTGCAAGCTTGAAGTTTTTCTTTTAATTCATATGAGTATAGAATTTTATCACTAATGGTATTTATTCATGAGTTGTTTCTTCTTTATTTTTAATCCTCCCATAACCTTCAACTTAATTCAGGATTCTGATCCGATTGCCAATAAGTAAAAGATTTACTTGCAAAAATTTAAGCTGTTGATTCATAGAAATTGAATAAAATCTTTTAAAATATCGGACGTGTATATTTTTTCTGATTTCGTGGCAAAACAATGCTGTCTCGTAAAAACACGAGCAGTGACTTAGGAACTTATTCCTTTTTATTTCAAATCATCCTTGTAGAGTTCCTTTATCTGCTTTTTTTAACGTCATTTCAACGTGGCGATGAAGCCACTGACGATTTTCACGTTCTTAATGTAGTTTGTGATACCATGTTCCATTTTGGCATTGTATGGTTCCTTTGCTTCTCTTAATGTCGTTTAAAAATCCTCTAAGTTTGCGGCCCTTCATATAATATCCTATATTCCTGAGTATATATTTCATGTTTATTACATTATTAAGACAGCATTTAAACTTAAATGATACAATTAAACTTAGTTTAATTCACTAAAAAGATACGTACATGGACGACCTTTGGGGAGTCGAATCTCGAATCATTGATTCTTCGGTTGCCACCGTGTGATTATGTGTTGATAATCATCACATAGAAAAGTAATTAATTCAAAGTTATTGTACTATAAATATTTAATAAAAGAACTTTCAGACTTTAAGAATATTAGAATAAATTTAATCGAACGACAGTGATATGTACCATAAATTTAATCAAGATACTTTCAAATACTACAATCTGGTTCTGAGATATTTGTAAAAATGTAATTTTCTGCGAAAATGCAACAGTATAAAAGAAAAAAAAATTCTAAAGCCAATTCCTTGAAAAATTCATACCAATGGAAATTTTCTAAAACCTTATAATGAATTCTTACAAGAAGTTTAATAAATAAGATAGCAATATCTTAAAGCTCTTACATGCTTATGTATTAGATGCTTACATATATTTTGATCATATTTTCGTTTTAAAAAAGCATTTATTGAGAAAAAAATGGCACAATATATATATATACATAAAAATCTTTTCCGTCATTTTTGAGCCATCATTCCAAATAGTCTTGCGATTGATTGTCTTCAATTTTTTCCCCCTCCAGACCATTTGATCTTCGTCATTGACATCAAAATCACCACTCTTAAATAGTTGAAACCAAAACTGACCTTAAGTTTCTAAAAGTGTCTGATGAGCTTCGGTAGCAGATTTCTTCAAATCAAACAAAAAAAAGCAATGAATATCGAAAATGAAATTTGGAGTGTTCCATGATTGTGGTCTTCATACACTGAACAACTCAATAATACAAAATGGAAAACTTTTAAAATGATAACAATAAAATAATAGTAAATTGATAAAATCCAAAACCATTGTCGTTTATAGAGATACTTCACATATTTACTAATAGATGTCTCTGATTAAAATACATGCAAACACCTGATATTTTGGATGAAAGGTTGGAATCGTACATGAATAAAACATGTATGTATTTTTTTCCGATTTATAAATAAAATTTATTTCCAAAATATTATTAAGTTGAGAGCTTCTAAAATAGCACAATACAGTATTATTTTTATATACGCAATACTTGTAGGAAGTTTACTTTCAAAAAAAGAAAATGAAAAATTACATAATCCTATATCCTTGAAATACAGTTTTGCATATGTTCATTTCCATTTCTCTCTCTCTGTCCAATTATTTGAAGGAAAAATTCCGTTTTTCTTCACTGATGTGCGTGAAGTTTCATTTCGTAAACATGAGGACGGTCACGCACGCGCACATCCAACCGAAATAAAACACCTGTGAACAAAGATGGACAGATTGGTTAAGCCAACTCACGAGGAACATTCCATACGAACCAACGATCCGGAACAGAAAAAAAAAAGAGTTGAAAACATTTTTTTAGGAGGGCAATCAACTTCTTTTCTATGTTTTCACATCTTTTCAAAACATTAAGTTTCTTTTATCGCCAACTTTTAAAGCCTAATTATGCTTTTTTCCATTTTTTCTCTCTTAAAAAGGAAAAGAAAAACTGATATGATAAATTCAAGTAAAATAATTAATGAATTTAAACAACAGCAATGACAACTATACAATAGCCATACATTTATCACTAACTTTTATTCATAAATGCAATTTTAATATGAAATTTTCAAGTAATAATTTCTAATTGTTGAATCCATTTCTTTATCAATACTGTAACATTCATCAAAAATGTTCCAGCTTTTTATTAGAACTTTCTTAGCGTTATCGATAACATCCAAGATCCTTTGTTTTGACTTCAACTAATGAGTGTTTTTTTTTCTTTGATTTTATTCATCTTAGGTCCCATCATCTGTTATAAATATAATTTTCCATGTTCGTAAAATGGCTGATAAATGATCAACAATGTTTTAATTAAATATCGTAGTATCAAAACAATTGACAAACAATCAACAACTGCGTTCAGATGACACCTGCGACGATTCAAAATTTTCAAGGCACGTCATCGAGAAGACGTTGAACTAACCAATTTAACATCTACCAGATCTACATACTTGGTACATCTACCATGAAAAGAGTTCCAAATCCCATATTCGAGAATTTTTCACTAGACTACCACGATTTTTTTTATTTGTGTTAAAAATAATAATAATCATCTGCCCTTGGAAGAAATTCAACAGAAAACATTAATAAGTATTTTGTAACTTTCAAAGAATTGTAGAAATTTTAGACAGATATTTAGCTGTAGCTAGAAACTTGAATCTAGCAACAAATAAAAATCTGTTGTTAATGCAAATAAAATCACTATTGCACTTTCATAAGATAATCATTTGCAGCTCTCTCAGTATAAACCATTGATGTTGGTTATTTCAAGTCCGTGTTTGTTTGTTTGTTTTTATAAATGTTGCATTCTAGCATTCTTTTAACTAATCGAATAACTTCTAAAAGAAGCATTTCCTTCCCGTGAGGTAGAAAAAATAGTGATATAAATACAATGCTTCATTTTTCTACAAGGAATTTAATCTTATATATAATAATCCATCTCAAATTATTGTACAATTTTCATCCCTTCGTTCAATGAAATTGGTTTAAATATTACAGGGAAATATCCATTTAATTTTTTAATTAATTGTTCCATTGGCTGTATAAAAAAAAATGAAAGAAACTTACAGAAAGAACTGCGTTTAAGGTGCATTCCATTCCATCATTTGAGAAAAAAGAAAGCATTGATATATAGATTGCAATACTTAAAACTCATTAATATGTCAAATAACTTTTTTAAGATTTCTATTATTATTATTTTTATGAATTGATACAAGATATAGAAACATGCAAAGAAAGTGTAAAGTAAAAAGACCATAAATAAAATAGAACAATTTTAAAAATCCTATTAGTATTGTCTTATTTTTAAGTCTCTAAATAAAAGATGTTGACATTTTAAACTATTTTTTAAACTTTCTCTGACTGTACGGAGCATAAACTCAAACAATATCACTGATAATTTCATTTGTTGCTAAAAATATCAAATCTTTATTTTTAAGGATAAACTGCAGAAGTGAAAACACGGTCTCTATTGTTGAAAAACCAAACTTATCGAATAAAAAATTATAAACTATTTTGAAACATCGAACAATAGTCTCAGCTTTTTAGACTTTTCATTTTCCTCTTATCTAATACAGGTGCAAATCATCTCCATAAACTCACATTCATTTGCTTGCTTTTCTAAGAAGTAAAGCACCATTTGTTGTTAATTCAGTTCACCGCTCAAACCACAAAAGATTTATTGCCAGTGTCAGCGAGTTAAAAATATACCTGCGCAGCTGAAAGTTTACTTTGAGTAAGCAGAAACCAAATGACAACATTGGGAAAAGCAGCAAGGAAATATTAAAGAATTAGTTTCTGCTCAACTCTGCGTATCTAAGAAGATTAGGAAAATTTGAATAACACAGCTTGGAAGATCGTTCTCCTCATTACCAGGAGGAATCTTGTCACCTCTCGCTTCATCAACCTGAGAGAGGAAGGTGTTATTACTTGCAACCATTTTTGAATCTTAATAGAATTAATTCAATAATTGATACTCTCTGTTTTGGTCTCGATTTATTAATATTCAATAAAATGGTTATTCTTTTAAAACAGACGATAGTAGCAGGCTCTATTAACACGCAACAGTGCTTCGTGCTAAAATTACTGCGATCTAGTTGAAGGAAGTTGCCATCCTATCTGATAAAAATATGATCGGATATTTACACTTGAGAAGTTTTCTCTGGATATGTAATTTTGCAAAGACTAATGAACTTCTCTTTCATGATGTGACTGATCGTGGCTACTTATAAATTTGTAATCGCATCAGTTGCTGATTATTTAGCTTGTTTATTTGGATTCAAATGAGATGAAATTGTTTAAATTTAATCTCATATTTAAAGTTTCATGAAGGTCACTGCTTTTTAACAGCTCTTCCTTCGATTACCTAAAGGTAGTAGCTGACCGAGATCATTGATTTGATTACTAATCCATTTTTGATTTGCGACATTAATTATTTATATAAATAAAAAATCCCAAAAACAAATTTTGAAAAGTTTTGATCTTAATAAGACAATACTGGTAATTCTTCAATACTTCAATAGAATAGAATTCTGGTTGAATTGTTGCCTTCATTTCTTGTTACGCAATATTAACATAATAGATGCATCATTTCAATCTCTCTTTATTTTAAATCTACTCTGCATCTTGGAGATACATAATAACTTGTCCCACAGTAAGACACGTGGATATATTACATGGAGTTATTACATACAAAATCTTAGCAATAAAGACGAATATAGTACATTTATGTTTATATTATTTTGCATAGATTATAGAATAATCTATTCTATACTTATAAATAAGGCCCAATGTGCGTGTGTGTGTGTATTGGCGCTCTACAGACCAGGTCATTTGACCTACAGCTACCAAATTTGGTACATGTATACCTTAGAGGTCGGGAATGTGCACCTAGGGGTCCCTTTTTTTAAATTTTTAATTAGAATTTTAATTATTAATTAAAAATTAACTTTCCCGTCAAAAAAAAATCTTCCATTTTCCCCACTGCCAAATGAGTAAGGCTTCAGTAGTTTTTCCCAACAGTAATAAGGTTAGGGTTAACATTTTTCGGCCGATTATTTCAAAGGATTCTTTTTATTTTCTTAATGTTTGATGCATTTAAAATTAAACTTTGTTAATAAATAGATCTTTCAAATTCATTCTGAAGTACTTTTGTATTAAAATAACACAGAATAAAGGAAATTAAAAAATGTCTAATCTGCATAGCGTTACCCCAACTGGCGTTGAAAAATTCACGCATTTGCGGTACCGTAACTGGCGTTGAAAATTCATGCATGCGCATTGTGCTCTGATTGTTGACAATATTATCAACGGATGATTCTTGATTTAAATTATTTTTAGGTTAGTTGCAAGCTTTTGTAATTAAATTGTATTTATGTCAGTTATATATTTTTTACATATGCTTATAGTTTTAAGTACATCGTTATTTAAGTAGTTTTTTAAACCTGTTTTCGACCGATTATTTTAAACGATTCGTTTTATTTTCTTAGTGCTTGATGCATTAAAAATTAAACATTGGTAATTAATCGATCTGTTCATGATGAATCTGAGAAAATTTTGTTGACAAATTCTTGAGATATTACATAAATTAAGAAAGATATTCTTTAGTGCCTGTCCATAAAGTTTAAACGCACAGTGACTCTGTTATCAATAATCATATTATAAAAAAATGCTTTGTTTCAGTAAAAAATATTATTACATTAATTGCAGATTAATCCTTTCCACTTTAATTTAAAGCATAAATTCTACGGGAGCTAACAGAAAATTAGAGAGGTACATAATACGTTATGACTGAAGGCGTTTATGATATTATGAGTGAATTATATGACTATCAAAATTTGAAGTTTAAAATATTTTGATGAATAATCTATTAAAGTAGGAATTGCGTAAACTATTTAATTATTAAAATTTAAACGAACATTAAGATTGGAGAACCAACTGGTCGCCAAAGGCGGCTAGTATTAAATATATGAGTTTTATTCAAAATCCGTTTGATTTCATCTGCTATTCTGGTGAGTAATCTTCATCATAATCAATCATAAATTTCAATTTTTACGAATCTGAAATTTGTAAAACTGTGTGTGCCATGAGGTGTATTACTCATCCTAATTTGCCACAGCTCTCTTTTGATGTCACATATACACCTTTTATACCAAACTGCATCAGAATTCTTCAATCCGTATGAAATATCTTAATCGAGTGTGAATGTATATTCCTTTCCCAACAATTATTCCATGAGTTTCGGAAAATATTTTATAATTTTTATTAATTACATCCAAGCTTAACTGATTAAATCTCTTGAACGCCAAGACGTTTCATATTCAGAACATGCCTCTAATTGAGATGATGATAGTGTATTCTGTGTGTGTTATAACTGCCACATTGCTTAACCATGATGGCTTAATTTTAGCATTTCTACGTCAAGTTCGTTAGTAAGCTCGAGGCTATTTGCTCTAAGGATATCTATGTATGTGTGGATCTACTTCATCTAAAAGTTGCAAAGTGAGGTATTTAGTATCATAACCGTTACCAGACTTCAATTCTAACAATTAAGATATTTGTCACAAAATCTCTAGTTTAGCTTCAAATACATATTAACTCAAATATATTATTATAATAAGATAGTACTTATAATTAAGATGATAAGATCTTTCCTATGTATGCTATAATTGTCATGTTGTCAAACTAGTCTAGAA
>JAPMOR010006623.1:33614-57943 GCA_026543865.1 Argiope aurantia
ATAATATACTACATTTAAAATTTCACAGGCGTTAAATGAAGAAAAAATTTAATTATATTAATTTATTATTTTAAATTTTTACTCTTATTACCAAATGTAGTCCATATGAAATTTGCGGAGAGTATTTTCAAATTTAATTTTAAATTAAAAAGTTAAGTGGGAGATACTTGGGAGCATCATCTTGCACGCAATATCAATTTTCCTTCATTTATTACTATAGAATTAAATATTTAAGGAAAAAGTTCTAAAAAGCAAAATAATTTTTATATCAAGGTGAATTTTTTCCGATTTTTGTATTTTGCATAAATTAATTGAATAGTTTATTTCAATATAAAATTATAATAAAATCACAAAATGATAATTTAATTTGCGACTTCTTACACGAATAAAGCTTTTTCTGATTTCTCGAAATATCAATTAAAAACTTAAAGCATTGTTTTGCTGTAAAAAATGTTAATACAGCTGACATATTTGATATGTCTTGTTTTCTTTTAATTGGTCAATGGGAAAATGAAGCAAAATCTATTTTACTGTATCAGTTTATTTTCTGCAAGGTAATTGACTGTTTGATTGAAAATATCACATATGGGGTTAAACAAAAATGCTTTGCTTCAAACATTTTTAATGAAATCAAAAACTGAAACACAATGCTCCTCCACACTTTGTGAAGAAAATAACCATTATCATAATAATTACTTTGCTAAACAGCGTATGTCAAACATTTCTTAAAGACCATTTTCAAAGGCAGCTTTTTTTTTTATGTATCATGATATAAATTTAAGAGAAAAAAATTGGAAAAAGAATTAGATTTCAATTAATTTGTATTAATAAATTATTTTGAAGACTGTAATATTAAGAATGGATATTTTAGAAAGAATTTCAACAGAATTTTAATTAATAAAATATCATATATTCAAATTTTTATTATCAGATGTGCTTAAATTGTATTGATATGGACTCAAATACAAAAATCATATCTAAATTTCTTTTCAAAAATTGATTTTTGTTACCTTTATTATTTAGTAAATATCTAAGCTTATATGAAATATGCGTTGCAAATATGTAAAATATTTATTTATTTACATCAGTATCTTTTTTGGAAAAAAATGGGGACATTATAAGAAAAAAAAATTGAGCCTCACAAAGAATTTTTCAGATCCATATTAAGAAAGGAAATCACCAACAATTAAATTCACATAAACAATAATTTTGCATAAACAAGATAATGGCAAGAGTTTGAATAATAATTATGGACACATTAAAAAGAAATTATTCTGCTTGGCAAAAATAAATTGCAACTATTTTCCTTTTACAATAAATATATTTCACATTTTCATAGTGGCAATGACTTATAGTATTCTATTTTTCTTTTTCAGAAGTTATTTAATCTATACTTTTCGTGCGGATAAGTATTCTCCCCCTTCTTTCTCTTTCGCTTGTTTGATCGTTTTCCACCCAGTCATTTTTTTTTCGTGTCGTTTATGTTGCACGCACTTTTTTCCACAATATTCATCTTAGACCAAAGCAAATATCTTTCTTTGGAATGGAGTATTTGATGCACAAATGTAAACGATATTGTCTAAAGCCTTGTCTCATGAATAATTCAGAAGAGAGGGGAAACGCCATGCCTTCACATTTGCTTCGTTCGCTTAAATAAAATATATGTCTGTATCTAAGACTCGACCACATGCACTTTCTTTCTTTTATAGTTCTTTATTTGCTTGTATACAGAATACTCATAAACTCAACTTGATTCAAAGAGGAAATACTGTAATCGTCAGAAAGTGTCGCCTCGAAATTGTAGTAATAGCTTCACGTTCTAGAACTGAGTGAATTCAAAAATTCTATTTTTAGAATTACGTCTGTCTGGTAACTAGACAGGCAGATGAATTTGTATATAGTTTTTTCTGCGAAATTATAAATTCCTTTCCCATTTTGGTCGAAATACATCGAGGGGAAATTTGTCCAAAAGTTCGTCCTTATTTGAGGTTAGCACAATAATTCAAAAAGAGGAGAGACGGATAAAAATTCTGCATATTATTTTATTACTAGAATGTTGCACCTGCATCACATTTTGAGTCAGCTTGTTGATTTCTGTTAATATGTGAACGCGGTAACTCCATCAGTGGGAAAAGTCTCACATACTCTCCAACAAAGTTAACATGCTCCATCCCCTGCAAAAAATTATGTACCTTGAGTAAGGCAGAGAGCGCCTTGCATGGCATTGGCGTACAATAATCAAAAAATATTCACCTTTAGCCTGAATTTATTAAATCCATCGTGTGATCCTTGGCGAAGTTTTTGGCGATTAGTCCGTGGTATGCCGTCAACCCTTAACTGGGGAGGTGAATTTTTAGGACTTAACTGGGGAGGTGCGATCTACGAGATAGCATTTCATTTGCATTCAACTTAATTTTTCTAATGAATGCATTAGTATGAAAAACTGCCAATATATTTTGCAAATGTTTTTCTTGATATATAGATATGTTTTAGAAATTTTTCAAAATATATTATTATTGAAAAAAGTAAATGTGTTGGAACATACATTTTCTTCTCAGAATTACATGTTACAATAAATAATATTCTTGAAAAAACATATTAATTTTCACTTTATAAATCATATTTATTTTTACAATACATGAAGGTATATAGAAGATAATATAATGTAAAATTCAACAATTATTTGAAAAAAAATGACAATAGTTGAAATTGGCCCTGTTTTTATCGGCTTGTGTGACTTTCATTGCACGCTTTTCTAGGGCATTTTAAACATACAGGTTAAAAACTAGTATAAAAATCAACCTATAAATTCTGTATATATATCTCTTGGTATATTAATATATTTTATAAATTTTTCAAAATACATTATCACTAGAAAAATTAATTATGTTTAAACATACATATCAGATTCAGTTGAATGCGAACTTTCGTCGTCAAACTCTTCTGTATAATTATCCTTATCACTAAAATCACTTTCTGTTTCATTTAAAAGTATCTGGAGCACTGCTTCATAATAGGATCAGTCAATTGGATGATATTTCAAGACCCCAGTTTTAGCGCCATCTGCTGAGCCTTTTTTGTCACTGGGACACTAGCAGGTAGGTGCGGTCTTAGAGACCGCGCTCAAAGAAATAACTAAATTATTTTAAAAGACATCCGCTGAAATCGGTTGAAAAAGTGCACGTGTATTCAAGGTCATAAAACAGGAAGCTACCTGGTCAATCCATTCAATTCAGCAAAAAATAGAATAAATGTGATCGAAAATCCATCTCTAACGGTCATACAGACCGCAAGTCCCCAGTTTAGGGTTAATATCATCCGAAAATCGAATTTGCATTTTAGACATATCACTGAAACCAAAATTTTACACAAAATCTCATACAAAATTTGACATATTTCAGTCATTTTCATCATTTGACATATCTTACATTTTTGAGTCCTTGCATTAACATGCTTCTGAAAGTATAAACCGACAGACGCTCAATCTGTTGTAAATTTAACTTTAAATTTGATAGGTGTCTACTATAGATAAAAATGTGTACCGAATTGTATCCATCTAGCTCTCTTCGTTTTGTAGTTAACGTGTTAGCTTATATTCGAACAGATAGACAGAGAGACTTCTCTGAATAGATTTTGCACAAAGCTGATATATGCCTACAAATTTAATATAAAGATCGCATACCAAATTTCATCCACCTACGCTCAATGCATTTTTGAGTCCTTTTTAACACAAACAGACATTTCCGAAAAATGTGTTTTTCGAATTTTTAGAGGTCTGAAATGTAGATATTCGTCAAAATCTCGAGTTCGAATTTTTTGACGATTACAACACTTTCTCTATACTTCGTATTAAAATTGAATGAATTAAATGATGATGAATGAATTTAGTATGTGATCTTGATACCATGTATATAGAATTAAATCAAATTTTGGATTTGATTCAGTTGTTTGATTCAGAGCCAATTATGGTTTCATTCTCTTATTCTAAAACTTTACTAAAACACGCCATAATATATTAACATCGGAAGAAGAAAAGAAGAAATTTTCACTCTAGTTTTTTTTTTTCCTTCTTTTTTTTTCTTATCCATGTTGACTCTTAAATCTAAAGTAAGCAAAAGCTTCGGTTTCGTGGTCAGATTTTTTAACCGCTCAGCTGTTTTGCCCGAATGCCATACGTGCATCGATTTATCGAATTTTGATAGTTGTAAGCAAAAAAAATAAACCATTCATAACGATTATAATTCAATATTAAAATTATTTTGAATACATAGATAAGTCAAGTATTCAATGAATTTCCATTTGAATCAAAATAAGAAAATATTCTCAAAATAGAAGGTCTCATCTTATTAGATAGTAAAGAAAATAAAACAGTTAAGTGGCTAAAAGAATATACTACAGAGAAAAAAGAACAAAATTTAAATGCACAGAACCTTCACTCGTGAATTATCTTGGACAGAAGGAAAATGTCCAAAAAGAGAACTGGGAACATTGATACCTTCAAAAAATGAGTGTTGTAAAATAGAGGGGTATCTCACTGATTACAGAAATGTATAATTTGTATAGGTTTGAAAAGTCGGATTTTTATAAACTTTCCTTTAACAATGAATCTAGCAGAAGTTCCTGTAAAATAAAGATCTAATCCCCTCCCTTCTTTTCTTGAAACACGTTTTCTTTAAATTTCGGAAAGTATAGAACACATTCTGGTCATTAAAATCCTATGAAATTCTGTACAACAATATTTACAATCATTGTGCACCTGTTCAACATATTTATATTTTTTCTGTGCTATAGTTTTAATCTTTAGAAGCTATTCATCATGCAAAATGTCATATATTTTTTCTGATTTCACATTACCGACATTCATTTTTCTTTTTGAAATCTTATTATTAACATATTTAAATGAAAATAATTTCATCTAATTATTAAACCTTTATTCATATATTAGGCTAACTTTGAAGAGATTTTATTCAGAATTATTTTTCCTTAGCATACAAATTTATTATTATGAACTTGAAAATATTTCAGCACAACTCGTATTCATTTTGCTTTTAAAAAACAAACACTTTATGAAACAAATACTTTTCTACTGTCTTATAAGCAAAATCAGTCATTTGCTCTATATTTCTTAAATTATCCATCAGATATTAAATTTTACTTGCTGAAAAATCCCCTTTATTTACAATAAAAATGTAGGTAATTTTCATTGTCGAGAACGTATCAGTTCCATGCTGGTGAGGATACAGTAGCGATTTCTGTTGCTCCCTTCACTCAAAAAAATAGGGGGGGGGGCTCAATTTAATATTTTTCATCCATTTTTAATTCATTTGTTGATATTAGTTAGGATACGGAAAGCTGTGACTCAATCTAACTGTTCATTTGAACACACCACTTCACTTCCCTCCGCCACCCAGTTGCACAATATACGATAGATAATGAAAAATAATTCAAGATTTCATTTTCAATTTGTGTGTCCATCGGAGAGCGAAACACACGCCGATCTGAAAGCGTAATGACCCCGCGAAGGGGGAGGCTCGGCTCCGTTTCAATCGATAGAGTTTTTTTTTCCTTCCTCTTTCTTCCAACTCCTTCGTCTACGCGGAAAAAGAGCGTCTTTTTTTGCTGCTGCTCTCGAATCGTCAAAATCGAAACAACTCTCTATAAATGAGGTTTAGAGCAAGTGAAGCGATTCATTTGCGTCCCAACTTCTCCTTTTTCAGCTGGCGGCTCAGCTCTTTGGATAACTCGCTTTCGATTGTGAGACGCGTCATCATGGTAAGATAACCTTCTCACTTTTCTTTCAAAATAGTTTGTAAAAATGTTGGAAAGGTTTTGAATAATTTTCAATTTAAAATTCAGGAGGGCATCCTTTTTTATTTTTTCGTATACAGTTGCACTCAAGAAAACGGTGAACTGACCGTATTATGTACTTTTTAGAACTATTTTCTTAGAGTTATGAAACTTTTTACGTACTTGCATTCAAATATAAAAGCTTAAAATATCTTTTAAAAACTCTTTAGGAGGAAGCATATTATTTTAAAAAAGCAAAAAAATATATAAAATTCTAATTTTTTATTGTTATTTTTTTTATTATTTTTTATAAATTTCTTTGAAACAAAACTGTACATGATGTCGTAATTCCAATCAAATGCTAATTTTTTAGAAGTATTTTTATACACACGCGCTGAATTTTCATTTGAATTTTATAGTAAAAATTGTCTTTTGATTATCTAAATCAACTCGTAACATAAAAAAGCATATCAGGTTTCCCTTTATTGTTTAATTGAAATCTTCATTATGAATTTTATTTAATTTCCTCAAAAATAAGACACCTAGAACATTTCAAAAATATTTTTATCTAATTAAAAACAACATTTTGAGAATAATCATTTAAATGCATTTTTTACCCTAGGTCCTTCAAATATTACTTTTATTGAAAAAATACATTTTACAATGCTATTTTTATTGAATATAAGCATAAGTGAATATTTTGGCAAATATAAAGAAAAAAAAGCATTATAAATTGGTGTAAGTGATGAAACAATAAAAAGAAATTTTATATTTTCATTCATTTTTTCTTAATTTGAAGTCTACTGTCCCTTTCAAGAATTCCTTATTTACTGTAATTAATATATAAAGTTGCAATCACGTTAATCTACAAGAAATAAAATTTAAATGACACATTTTGAATTTATACATGTCTCTATAATAACAAAAAAATATGCGTTCCTTTTTTTAAAAAAATACAAAATTCTGCTACTAAAAAAAAAGTATTTCCTTTTCACAGTTTTAGAAATACTTTCTTGAATCCATAAAAAAAATGATTTTAAAATATGAATATTTAAGGCATTTTTATTTATGATAATTACGTTATTCTGATCAACTGTTTAACTCCATTTAATACACTCTTAAATAAATTTAACTCAATTATGATTGCTCAGTACATAAATAAATATTTCAATAAATTCTGATCAACTGTTTAACTCCATTTAATACACTCTTAAATAAATTTAACTCAATTATGATTGCTCAGTACATAAATAAATATTTCAATAAAAGAAGTGGCAACACGTATGTGAATGAACAAAGTTACAAACTTTCTTCCATGTGAGTGGTATTACACAGACAAATAATTACAATAGTTAAAATTTGCGCTGAATTCATGCTGAAATATTTTTCAGCATGAATCACACAAAACATACTAAAATTGACTATGGTCATTTCCTTTGTATAATTTCTTAAACTTTATTCTTTCTAAATTTGAATGATTGTCTCAAAAAAACTCTAGCATTTTTCCATTGATGGATTTAAATAGAAAATGGATAATCCAAAACTGATACATGTAGCTCATTTATGTTTGAGTTCATAAATTCGAATGCTTTTCGAATTCTGGAAGTAAAAACGAGGAGATTCAATTTGAAGAAAATGTGTTAAGGAATAAAACATTTTCTAACTTCATACAAGAAATAATCGGAGTGAGAAGGGCTCCCCAAAACTTTCCCTCATACTCTCTAATTAAGATGAATTTGTGTTTACGCTTTCTATTCCAACCAATTGAAATAAAAATTTGACACTAAACTAAAATTCAGTCACAAAATCACATACCAAATTGGAGGTATTTAAAACATTGCGATTTTGAGTTATTGCATTTACATATATCTGAAATGGCAGACTGCTTGGTATCTATAATGTAGATGATAAATCAGTGTACCGAATTTTACCAACAAATTCTCTTATTTTTGTAGTTACCTTTTTAATTCATTTTCGAACAGCCAGGACAGATTCTCAGAATAGAGTTTGCTTAAAATTCAATTGAAATCTCCAAATTTGGTATTAAGTCCATATACCAAACTTCATTCGTCTAGCTCAAGAATTTTTTGAGTTATGTTTGTCACAGACAGACATAATGCAAAAAATGAGTTTTTCGAACTCAGGGAAACTTAGAAATTCATCCAAATCTTGAAGTTCTAATTTTTTGAATGAATGAAATATGTTACACAGCTTTATTCATTCTTGAAACAAATCTGTCAAAAGTCTAACAGTCCGTAGGTCTGTATTTTCATAATCATGCAGATGCGATAATTCGAAAACGCTGTGACTTAAATTAATGACGTTTGTTGCCTGATCTTATGACTTTAATTGTAATTCTGTGGCAAATTTTGGTTTCAGTCGGTTTGAAAAATTGTGTCTAAAATATATATTCTATATTCTGACACTTTTTTATTAACAGCATCCAAATTAATATTCACCAAAAACTACATACTAATAGATTCTTTTGTAGTTATTATTTGCCACTGGCATGCGATTATTGATGTACAAAACTATGATGTAACTAGCTTTCAAACGTGAAATCTGAAAATAAAAATCTGAGTATTTGTGGCGCTCATTACCTTGCCCAAAGTCTACATTTGCCTTTATTAGAGTGTATTCAAGAAAGTTTTGAGAAGATACTCCTGCTGCTTTCTGCAGGCATTTCCGAAGAGGGCTTAAATTAATGCAACGAAACTCTTTAGAAAAATCAACCACACTGTGCAGTTTGTTGATCCAAATGCCTTGAATCTCTGATAGATTTTTGGTTGCTTTTTTTTTTATGAAAATAGCAAAAATGCACTAAAAGAAAGAATAAATTATGTAACAATAAACTGAATGGGCTGCACGAAAGGTTTGCATTTTCAAATTAAAAAAAATGCGAGAGCTTTATCTAATTAAGATTTAAGTTTGTTTACAAAATAAAAAGAAAATCTTTTAAAAAAATTCTAATTGTCCAAAAAATGTAAGGAAAAAATGCAAGTGCAGCAGAAAAAAAAACTATGCTATTTTTTCTCACATATTACTCACTGTAAAGGGAAATAATTAGATTGTTCTGCTTATTCTCGCTATTTCTCTCATATCTTTCTATCTATTCTGGATCTTATGAAAGTTCAGAAACTGCATGCAAGTCTTGAAATTGAGTATATTTATTTATTCTCAGAATTATTCCTATAATTTTTATTAGTTTGATATATAGCTTGAAAATGGATTTTAAAAAATTCAAACGGTCCAATCTCGGTTTTTGACTTGAGAGAGGAATATCATTTTTTTCTTGGAAGTTCCGTGTTTTTATGATTAGATACTAAATTTTGATATGTGATGAATAATGAACAATTTCTATATAAAAACCACAACTTTACTAACCACTTTATAAAGTCAGTATTTCAAATAAAAATTCTAAGTATTGCTGATTTCTCTGCAATTCGATTTTATATGAAGAGTGGTAAATTTATGCACAATATCAAATTTCATAAATTAAATATCAAATGAATTTTTTTATCGAAATCTTTGTTAAACACCTATATTTTAGTCAAAATACTAAAATATTCGTTGCAGGTCAGTAAAGTTTGTTGAAAAACATTTCTGTAAAATCTCTTGATGGAACAAAAATTAAGGTCTGACCAAGAAATTAAGAATCTTCATTCGGAAATTCACTGCTGACTTCGAATCAAAGTTTTTAAGGGAATATTTATATACATAAATTAAAATCATCAAGAATAAAGTGCTCAAAGCTTGTATCAAAGAAACTGCTGCTAATTTTTTATACAATATTGCAGGCACTGTATAGTAAAACAAATTTTCTGTAAATATTTCCACCGGTGTTATCTTTTTCTAGTATCTCCTCCGTCAAATCGACTTCTTGACAACAGCTCAGTCTTTTTTTCGCTTAAGATACATTCTACTATCGGAGTATGGATAACTCTACGCCATACATGCCCTTAATAGAACACCAGGAAAGCAAGAAACTGCGTACTTATACTGCATTTTCGAAAGCATGATGCTCTTCAGGTGACATCTTAAAGAAAAGTAAATTCTAGCTTAATTCCAGATAAATACTTTCTCATATTTATATTATATCTTTTATTTATGTAAAATATTCCATATTTTTTGCAATGAATACTAACGGAAAAATATGAAAAAAAAAGATAATTTTAAGAAAATTCAGCGACAAATTGTGTTCTCGGCCTTAAATAATTCTTTAACAGATCTTAAACATTTCCTAATTTTTTTTCTCATTTTGGCTCCGACAAAATTTAGTTAAATGTTTTTATTTGAAACACTTTGACGAAATATCCTATATGCAGATAGATTTCTTCAGTATTTTTACATTTTTTTTAATATTGAATAACCGAAAAGAATATTAACTAACAACGTTTGCCTAAACAACGTTTGATTAAAATAAAAATTCTCGGTATCATTCGTTGTCTTAATACGTTATTTAAGAAACTAAAACGTGATTCTGCATATCACTAATCGAATAATGTAATTTATGAATTATTTTCTTTCTTTCAAAAAAATTTCTATATAAATGAAGAATTTTTGTGCTACCGCATTAGGTTTAATTTAAAAAAATTACAGCCGATTTTTTTAAAATGTATTTTGTTTGCTTGAAATAACTTACTTGTTTACCTGAAAATAACTCATGTGCTTGCTTGAAAGTAACTTACAATTCACAAAAACAAAATGCCCAAGAAGTTCCTACGATTATAAAATATTCGTCTAACGCCTCTTTTCCTGAATTTACTGCAATTGGGATTCTTACGTTAAGATTTTTCTTCTGAGAAACAGAAATTCAAATAAAATTTTAAAAGATAAAGAAAAAGCGGCTGTTCTTCTGAGAAAAAGAAATTCAAATAAAATTTTAAAAGATAAAGAAAAAGCGGCAATTCTTCTGAGAAACAGAAATTCAAATAAAATTTTAAAAGATAAAGAAAAAGCGGCAGTTCTTCTGAGAAACAGAAATTCAAATAAAATTTTAAAAGATAAAGAAAAAGCGGCAGTGATCCAAAAATGTTGCCCATTCATTGGAAATTTAACTTTATTTAAATTCTGCTACAAAGACACTTCCTACAATTAACTTTGTCTCGCAACGCAACGATGCGAAAAAGCGTAACAAACGTAACATTTTTTTTCTTCCCTTCACTAAAAAGTATCTAAAACAATGCTAGAGACATGAAAAAAAAATTGTGAAAAGGAATCGATATTTTTTTTTAATTCTTTAGTATTCATTTGAACTAGGAATTTTAAATGTCCCATGTTCGAACAATGTATTAAAAATTGAAAAGTCGGTATTTCCTCCTCCCTTTTCTATCCTATTCATCATTTTTCAAGCAACATTCTTACAACATATTTTGGTATTATTTTACAATATATTTGGTATTTGGTTACAACATATTCTTGTCCGGCGAAATGTAAAAATGAAGTCTCACAACTAAAAGAATGGCAAGACAAAACTGTTTTAATTCAACTTATTAGTTAAATTAGCGTCTAGATATTAGATAGCGATAGAAACTTTCTAGAGTTCCATTTGAGCCATTGTCATATGATGAAAACAACAATAAAAACTTCCGTTTCTTCAGTTTGCGCAAGAAGTAGAACAGTACTGTAATGATGGATGCTTCTTTCTTGACAACACACTCGTGTATTGACCGGAATGTAAACAAACAAACTACAGAGGGATTATAAATAAATATACTGTTCAGCAACGGATTGTAAAATCCTCCGCGCTTTTGCGCATGCGTTAGGATAAGTTTAATCCGTCAAAATAGGGGTGAAAGGAAAGATGAAAGGAGGAGATGTTTACATTTACTAGTATCTAATAGGGGAAATCCAAGTTCAAAGGGAATACCGGAAATGCACTCATCGTTCCGCGTCTCACCCCTTAATGAGATGGAGTCGTCGAAATGTGGCCGCATCCGTCGACGAACAGTACTAAGTTTGCAGATCTGTTAAAAGGAAACAAAGTACAACCTTGTTGTTCATCGGGAATCAAAAATAAAAAATGAACGATTAAATTCAACACAGTTATAAGTCTTGAATGTAAGATTCCCCTGAAATGTGAATATGGGAGAAATTTAATGTGGGAATGAACCTGAAATGTGAAAGTAGGAATAAAAATTATGAGATACTAATTCATCCCACTTTTTTTTTCCGCATGTATGGTGTGAAGCTTTGAAAAGGTACCAGTATAAAAGTATGGCAATATTTGATTTTTTTTAATTATTATTATTGAGCTACATTTGTTTCACCTTTTATTAAGCTGTATTTGTTTCACTTTTGTCAACTAATGTTGTCAAATTTCAGACATGCATATCTGCAGGCTTTCAAAGCTTTACATCAAAGATTCTGGAAAAATATAGGATGAGCTATCGTATCACTTTGATATCGTTCGTAATTTTTGAAAGTGGTTTATAATTGTGTAGAATTTAAGCTTTCGATTGCTATTTATAATTTCTGACGAACGAAAGGATCGTATTTTTTTAATAGTCCTCCAAACTTGGGATATTCATTTACAATAACCCCGCAGACAACTGTCTAGGATACTTCGATAATTCGAGATTTTTTTTTTTTCGTTACTAACAGGACAATCTAATTTTGTGCTTTCATTTCGCCTACAAGGGTGGGTAATATATTTGAATGTATTCAAATTAAAATGAAAAGTAGCTTACATTTCAGAACATTATTCTTCGAATTTTTAAAAAATTCGTTTGCCAAGGAGTTCTTTTCAACCTTTGAGATTTGGAATTCCCTGTTCCATTTTAAATCTGGCATGTTTCTTTATAAGTCACCTACCCTTAAACTTGTATAAAAATTTTTGAATCTCCTTGTTTGTATTAATTTACAAATATAAATAAAAAGGTAGAATTTATTTAAAAGATTTTAAAATTGCAAAGAATTTTTTCGTTTCTTTATAAATCATGAGGACATTATACTGACTGGAAGATTTGGTTTCGGAACCATTCAAGAATTTTAATAGGGTGATTCTTTAAAAATAATTCTGAATAATATTCAACCAATTTCATAACAGTGTGTAAAATTTACGCAACCGTGTAATTTGGCATTTATTCCTTGTCTCCATATTTTAAGAATTTAAGTAAAGTTAACATTGTCAGTTACCTGATACATTCACATACCGAATGCTCAAAACTTCTTAAATTAGACTTCTTAGATTAGAAAAAAACCCCAATAGATTTCTTTTTGGCGACTCAGCATTTTGCCGGAAATATTGCCGTAATATTTCTTAGATACAATAATTAGAATTTGCTTTATAGAATAGTATAAAAAATATTTTTATAATGCTGGGAGTCCATTTTCTTTGAGTTTCGATTTTATTCATAATAAAGATAAAGTAAATAATCTTCTTCCATTAAAATTTATGTGTCTGGCACAACATTTATAGTTGTTTTTTCCTTAACATTTATAATCTTATTACTTTCAGATTTTGCTTAAAGATTTGGCAATAAAAATAATATGACATTAGATAAAATAAAATTAATATAGAAAAGACATAATGATAAGAATAGTATGTAGATAAAGAATAATTTAGAAATCCATTAGCATCATTTCCATAATATTTTTCTCATACTCATATTTAAATATTCTTTCCAATATGCCATTACACCAGAAAAAAATAAGTATGCTATATGATTTTTAGCGAAACACTGGATGAAATAATCTTTTTTGCGTTCGATAAATTTATTATGGTCTTTAAAGACTTTTTTTTTTTACATAAGCTTGGAAGGTTTTATTCTGGTCTAATTCTTTCGCGAGATTCTCTAAAATCTCCCATCTGCAATAAAGTGGAACGATTTTGAAATAAATTATTGTTATTTTCAGAATAAGAATATTTGTTCTGGGACTGGATTAAACAACAAAACTGAGCAACCTTCCACTTTTAATATTTATGAAGAGCGATTTTAATCTTCCTTAAGATATTTTGACTGTAAAAATTGTTTCTTTTTTTTTCTGTATATGAAAGGAAGAAAGAAAATTATGCTTTAAATTATTATTAGTAATCATTAACTTGCATATTATTAAATTTGGGTACTGTATTAAACCTAAATATATGAGAGGTTTCTTTCTTGTCTTTTTCCTTATATGCATTAGTGACTTAAAAAATTAATTTCTAAATTGTTTCATATAGTATTCGGGAATCTAGGTGGGAAAATGTTCTAAAACAACATAAATAAGAAACAGAATTATTTACTCATTAGTTTTTTAAATTTAAAAGTATAAAAGGTTTCACTTTTTTGTGATAAAAACTGGCTGGATAACGAAACTACGACTGCCGGTGAGGGTGTAAGATTAAAAAGACCACCTAAATGAGAGAGAGGAAGAACAGTTCTGAACCAACATTTTCCGTGAGTGAAATGACAGAAAAGAATAGAATAGATACATTATACAGCTCAAGTTTAATTAAATAAAATTTCATAATGATAGAATAAAACAGTTGCATGCATGGCAATCCACATGAGAAACATGTATCGCTTCAGTCAGTAAGTGCTTTGATCACTTGTCTTATGCTACAATAAAGATTTGTGGATCAATTTGGCTTTTTATTGTTTTTCATCATATGATATTGTGAACTTAAAAATTTGAATTCTACTAAAAATTCTTTAATACTTTATTTAGTTCCTTTACTAATTTCCTTAGCTTCTGAAATAGCCGAAAATTGAGTTTGCGATTCTTTCGAAATTTATTTATTTATTTATTTGAACATAAATGATAATCTGTAGTAGTTTGTCGGTATAGGCCCGGATCACCTTGTATGTCCTGATACAAGGTGATCCGGGACTATACCGACACAAAATGTCAGTCCTGATATTTTTTTTTCAAAAAGTGTTAACTTTTTTGTATAATTTATTGTTCAAGTATAATGTACTGTTAAATAATCATAAAAATGCAAAATTATTATATTTAATGCTGCAATAGGAATTGATTATTCTTAATGCAGCATTCTTAATATAAATAATTATTTAGGAATATTGAGTTCGAAGTTGGATGCAATCAGATTTAAAAGAGCAAATTGTAGAAAGAGTACATAAAAATAATAATTTAATTTCTAGTTTCAGAAGGAAAATCAACCGAATTTTCGATTCCAATGCATAAGAAATTACCGATTCATTGTTTTAAAGAACTTCGCGAAATTCACTGAAAACCTACCTCCGAATTGATGTAATTTCATTAATTTTATTTTATCTTGCAAGGCACAGTCAAAAAATGATTTATTACATGCTCGAACGTTTATAGGTATCATGAAATAGAAATAATAAAGGAACATATATAAAATACAGTCTGAAAGCGAATGGGATGTTATTTTTTCATGGCGCATATTAATTTTTCTTCAATATATCTTATCTGAAAATCAAAATGTCCTCCTACAAATTTAATAGCAAAAAAAAAAAAACTTTTTTTTTTGAAAATGCTAATGAGAAAAGGATATTCTACTAAATGAGACTTATAAAACAGTGGAATAATATAAAAGGCTTGGTAAAATTTCGTTAATAAATTTATTTATTAGCAACAATAACACAAAAGACAATTCTTTACTTCATTTAGAGTAATTTTCCAAACGAAAATATATGCCCATATCTAGTTATAGAGCGAACATCCAAGATATTTAGGCAATTTAAACAATTAAAAATAGTCAATATTAATGAATTTTTCATTGAACTTCTTTATTCTAGATTCATTGTTAAAATATATAAAAAAAGTTTTTCTGTTACATTTTTTTAATGTTATTCGCAAGAACAATAGTTTGTGTGCCTTTCAGAATTTTAATTTCATTTTATAGTACAGAATGAGAAAGCAATTTCACGTACACAAGTTTTTATTTTGTTTTTGTTTATGCATGAGTTTCCTCATCCATACGGTCTGATAACTCTCTACAAAACATCATTAATTAGGAAGAAGATATAAAAAAAATTTATTTGTTTTTAGTATGCACTGAAAACATCACAAAAAATTAAATAAAACATATTCTTCTTCATAGGAATAGTGATTGTTTTTTGTAGATGTCAAAATTTACGATTGCTTTACCATGTTTTTTTTTCTTTTACTACATTATGATTTTAAAAAAAGTAAATATTATGTTACTAGAGAATATTCTCCTAATTTCAGATAAGAAATAACTATACCAAATATCCTGACAAAAGTATTAACTGTTTTGACACTGCACATTACTATTTTCGCGAATAAAGAAAATTCGATTTGAAATCTACAACGCACATTAGAAAATGATTTCTTAAATTCACGTAAACAGTACTATCAAGAGAGGAAATTAAGAATTCAAACATCCTGAATGGATATTTTTGTTCATTCTCGTGCAGCTTAACAAAAGTTAATATCGCAATTCTCAGTTATATTAAATCTCGATCTGACATTGCAACGATTTTGAATCATCCTTCTTTGGTTTTTGTGAATTTATCATTTTGATATAATTCGCCATTGTTTCTTGTTCTTTTAAAGACTTTATTCTCTGGACAATACGCTGTCCTTTTAATCGCAAATTTCAAAATGGTATTAGTGACATTTAAAAGGAAATGTGAATTGAGGGTTAAATATGATAAATTTTGCAACGATTTTGAATCATCCTGTTTTAGTTTTGGGTATTTATTACGCTGATATAGCTGTTTTTAATAAGATTTTATCCTCAGAAAAATAAGCTTACCTGTTCAAAGTAATCTGCAAAGTAGAATTTTCAATGTTTAAAAGGAAATGTTCTTTAGGATTAAATTTTGCAGATGCTTCAACGATGAACTTCTTTTTATCTTTAAAATTATAAATTATCACTGTTCTCGAAGAAAGAACGAATTCTGAGTGCTTAGGTGCTCTCACTGTTGCCAAATGATTTTTCTTACATTAATGTGAAACACAGTGATTGAGTTTGTTTAGGAATTTCATTGTTAGTCATTTTAAGTCTTCAATTGTTTATTCAAAACCTTGTTTTGTAATTTTTACGAACCGAAATGGAACATCTAATTCTTCTAGGGGGAAAAAAGGAATATTCATTATCCATGTTAGTTTTCCGTATTTCTTTTTTTTTTTTAGTTCGAACAGAATAATATAAGAAGATAGAGTTTTCCGAATAGCAAGAATGGATGCGCTTGGATTACCATTCCCAACTTGACATTATTAATTTATTTAAATTGATTGGATTAATAGATTAATTGTTTTTAATTCTTTTAAATGTACTAAAGTTTTATAATCATAAGGCCCGCTAAAATTGATTCCTTAGACCTCTATATCACCAATTTGTCTTTCGATCTTCAAGATTCTATGTTCTTTCCGGGTAGAATTCAATTTCTAACAGAGAGTCACCTCTTTTCTTGCTTTTAAGTTTGCCCTATGTTTTTAAATGGTTCTGTGCAAGGTGTATGCTTAGAAAAGGAACTCAAAAATACAAATATTGACGAAGGTAGTGTCGCTTATGAAAAAATATTCTAAGTTATCTATCTGCCCTTTCTATCATAAGCTAAAGAGTTAACACATGCCTACTTCGTTTTAAGGATTCAAGACTATGTTATTTAGAAGTATGAACACTATTAGTTGTTGTTTTGTGATGGTTTAGTTAATCTCCTCTAAGATAGGCGATGTAAAAAGATTTGATTTATCCTGATCACAGGACTTTTTCATTTTTCCTCTTCTTCCATTATCCCACTTCATTTCATTAGAGCTAGTGTTATGATCATGAAAAAGAACAGAAGTGAATGCAATTCATGAGAGAGGGGTGTCACATGTTTAGTTTAAAAACAATCGAAGATAGACAGTGAAAAGCATCCTTCAGTTCCAAATTTCTAAGTTACTGCAGCTATAAAATAAACTTTTATAGTAAAAGTTGTACGTAAAGATGAAGAGACAAATTATCTAGCTAAAATAATCTTTCTATCGTCGTTAATTATAAGGACATTAAAGAGAAATGGAGATTTCCCTACTCCTTTTGAACTGGATCGGGATACTGCGATTTTGTAACTGAAGGGTTCTAGATTTGAAACCGGAATCTACCGAAAAACCGTCATGTTAAGGAATTTAGTGCATGTTAAATGAATCCAGGTAATTGCTGTATGGAATGGATTTGAAGTGGAATGCCGGCTCAGCTGACGTCTTCTTTGTCTGATTGCGATACAAAATTAAGAGGACCGTTTTAAAACTGTTCTAGTGTTGATACAAAAGGTGAAATAAATATAACTCAACTTTAAGGTGGGAACTGATAGATAGGACGTCCAATTACAAAAGATGAATATCTACATTTTACAGACTCGGCCGAGATTTCGCATTCTCAACTCACATTCCTCGCCCATTCAAATCTATGCCCCTTGAAAATCTTTAAGCAAGTAATATTCCTATATGGAATAATTCAAATGAGGTATATAAAATAAGATAAAAGCAAGTACAAGTTTCAATAATTTTCCGAAGTGCATTTGTATTAGGTTTACCACTGTATTTCTTCTAACAGAACAAAGTTCATTCAATGAATATAATAAAATATGAATATTTGAATTCAGAATTGTTTCTTTTATTCTAATGATTGAATAATATTTTCATTTAAAGACACAAAAAATCAAAGAAATCTTAAAGATTTAAACTGAAAGTTTCGTTGTTTAACTGCTGCCATCCTCATTTGGCTTCAGATTAACATTACTATTTCCTCATAAAATCGCCCTCGTGTGGCTTCAAAATGGCAAACAGCTTTAAAATGACCGACAAAATCAAAATACTTTGACGTGTGCTCACTACAATGAGAATACCTTTAACAATCGCTAAACCTCTTTTACCATCAACTGCCGATGTTTTTAACTAACAATAGACAACTAACATCTTTGCAGTTCGTTGACGTTAGATTATAATTTTTGGTTTAACATCAAAGTTGGAAGAAGGACCCATTTGTTCAATTGACCGTAACATTTGCCTGTCAAATTTATTTAGATGATTTGTTTCCTTATTCTTTGCCAACTATTTTTAATTCCAATAAATGATTAACCAAGTTTATTCCAAACATCATGAAATCAAATAGAATCATTAAAATTTAAATTAAGTGACATTTAATCACAGATGAGTAAATGAAAATCAAATATTGATTGAGATGCTTATCAGTTACTACTAGCGAATAAAGGCATACATTTTTGTTGCAAGTGACATTTCTATATCAATTATTAATGATTATTTAAATGATCTAATTTTTTAAATTTTATTTATTTATTTGGATAGTTTGAAAAGGATTTCATTAACAAATTATAATTAAAAATAGGAGGGAGAGGAAAATGTCTACTCCATCCTCCTAAATAAATACTTGATTTTTTTCATGTTTGATTAACTTCTTGAATTCATGATTAAACGCATAATTTGAAGGCCGCTTTGAATTCCAGAACAATCCACTTATCAAGCAATTTCTATTCCTCAATAACTGGAATGGCTTAGTAAATTTTTAGTCTGGATTTCAAGATATTTTAAATAGGCAGAAGTGAATTAAATTTTTAGATACCCTTTTGTAATCCAAGATTGGGAGGGAGGGGACTTCAGTCCTTTCAAATTTCCAAAACTATATATTTTTATTGATAGTAACTTAATATCTTTATAATTTGTTTTTATAACAAACAGCAAGTATTATGACAAACTAAAATAATGAAATATCTTAAGGCTGGTCACATTCAAGAAAATTGATCCCAGTATTTCAATATAAAAGTTTTTTAACTAAAAGTAATTCTTACGAAAGGTTAAAAAAAATCGGTACACTTCGAACTTCCTTTACACTTAAATCAAAAATTTTCCAGTGCTGTTGATTTCTGAGTTCGTCAGTCAACTGCAGAAAATATTGGATCACACTAATTTGAAGAAAATGTAAAATCTACAAAAAAAGAAAAAAAAAGGAAAATCCAAAGAATAATGTTTTGAAATTTTATATTCTATTCCATTTTAATTTTAATATGTTCGAGTCCTAGATTTTTGAAAATGAGATAAAAGCACAAAATTAGATCACCGAAAAAGACCCCTAAATTTTCATTAAAACCCCTACATTTGAGAGAGTTGGCAGTTATTTACTTTACCTATTTGATAATTTAATGTCGCTTGTGTGCACTCTCGCCTTCTTCCGCATCCAAGAGGACTAATAGTTTGATGAATCGACAGCACGCCACTCAAATGACTGTTGAGAATTGAACTCAATGATTTCACAGGACAAATCACTCTAATGGCACTAGATTGAAAATAAAGCTCTTCAACATGTCAAAGTAAATTGAAATTCAACATTTAGAGCAATCTGTATCAATAATTGTACTACTTTTAATAATTTTTTCCATACAAATGAAATGGAAACTGAAATTTCCTTTAGACATCCGCAGTTTTAAAGTAAAATATTTCAGAATCTTTAAGGATATCTATATGGTAAAAGAAGTAAAAATCGTAATACTATCTGTTATTATTTGTTTAGCTAGTAAAGCTGCATGAGTAGATCCCTACTAATGACTTTGAAAGATGTCAACTTTTTAATTTTAAAATTCTTTCAAATTGTTTAGAATTTTATTTATATTTTTTGAAACATTTAAAACATTTAATTTTGAAATGTTTGCCGGATTTAATTTTTATTTTTTATTTTTTAGTGGAAAGACATACTTCTTATATTTTTTGTGGCAGCCTTATTTGTTCCTAATTCCAGAGGAGATCTTCAAGCTAGTCAAGCCGCTTCAGACGCGACTCTTGATCTGCTGCCTTTAGAATCCTCACGAAAGAATTCAGCCGTTAGCTCTGAGGCAAAACTCCTCGATAATCCTGTTGCAGAAGAGAGCAAAGACAAGTTCGTCTTTAGAAATAGCAAACGGTTAAAGAAACCTTCTCCTCGTTACAAAATTAAGATGCAAAACATTACAGATGAAAAATATAACTTAGTGCAATGGTATTCTGCACCAGAGGGTGTAAATCATCATGTTGATGGTAAAAGAATCAACGATACAGAAGATTTGACTGCTCAAAGTAGTTCTTATCCTGAAGAATACTCCCATGATCATAGTCAAGAAAATTATGATCATCATACACATTACTCTGGCGATGATCAGCCACCAGAAGACGATCACTATGATTCAGAAAGAAGTCACTCGTTCTTCCACAAAGGCACATCTGATGATATTCAAGAACCTAAATCTTCTGATTATGAAAAACCTAAAAGAAAAAAAGGGAAGAAGCCCTGCAACCGTTCCAAAAGTAAGAAATCTGGGAAGTGGCCTGAACGTTCAGACACCATTCTGCATGGGATGTCGAAAAACGGACCTGAAATTACCGTACAGCATTATAGCACGAATACTCAATCGATTTCCGATTCCAGTACAGAAAGTAGAGACACCGGCTTTCATTCAGGCAGCGATTCCAGTTTTCATCCAGGGAGTGACACCAGTTTTGATTCACCACCATCCAAATTTGGTTTCAGAGACACCAGCTTTCATTCGCCACAACCCACAGGTGGATTTATTCCTCTTCTTCCGCCGTTAGGTTTTTCAGCTGAGCATTTACACGGCATTCCAAAAACGTTTTTTTCTTCCCAAAGGATTAAAGGAGAAGAAAATCATTTTCACCTTCATAATCATCACCACTATAGTCCAGATGGGAAAAAACTGAGCGCACGCGATCCCATGGAGAGCTATGAGAAAATATTTAAAAGTCTAGGAAAACTTAGAAACATGATGCCTACTATTCTTTCAGGAGTTGCTGGAGCTTTACCAAATCTTCGCCAAAATCTTCAGACACCAGCTAATAACGCTCCAACTGTCCTTAATGCAGATGTTAAATTTGCCGAGCCAGGTGAGAAGAAGGGATATCATTACACAGGTCCTCATAAAAGCTACGGCAAGAAGACTTATATTAGAATGAAAGATACAGAATCTGATGGAAATTATCCATCATACAATGACAACCAAAAACCAGAAGATGAAGGATTAAGATATGAATCGGAAGGTCCTTCAGTTGGATATCCTGGACCAGAAATGAATATGCATAGTATGGGTGGTGATATGTTTAAATATGGAGCTGGTCCCTTTGGAACTGATGAATATCAGGACAGTAAAGGCAGATTTCCTAACGAGGTTAACCTCGAGGTTGACAAAATTCATCCAGGAATCGGATTTAATAGTCATCCACAAGAACATTCTCAACAAGACTATACTTCCGAACCAACAGGACCTTATGCACCACATCACGATTATCCACCAGACTATGAATCGGGAAGAAACAAGGATTCCGGAGAAGAGAAATATTCACTTGACTATAATGAGAAAGCTCCTTACGTTCCCTATGATCAAATTGAAGCAAACAAAGAACAAACTTACGGAAGTGGCTATGGATACAGACAAAATACACCGCCATCTTCGCAAAATCCACATCCTTATGATGGTTCAAAATCTCCTCACTCTTATGGAGGGCCAGAAATTCCTGTTTCCTATGATGGACCTAAATATCCTCACTCCTATGATGGACCTGACGGCCCTCAATCTTACAATGGACCAGAAAGTTCTCATCCTTACGATGGTCAAGTAGAGCCTCATCATTATGATGGGCCAAGCAGTCCACATCCTTATGAAGGGCCAAATCTTAATCATGGATATTCTGATGCACCACGTGATTCTTCAGTTGAAGGTCATGGACCAGGAAGTCCCCATCAGGTTACTAGCTACACGGTTAGTCATTCACATAGTGGTGAATCCACTAAGGATTCACATCACTTGGGGCCAGAAGGAGACTTATTAAGAAATGTAAGACCAGATCCAGATCCCCTATCTATACCAAAGAATGCCCAAATAATAGAACACTTTATTCACTTGGATCCTGTGCACTTTATGGCACCTCGTGTTCCCTTGGAATATACACCAGGCGCTGGTTTTCAACCTCAAACTCCCCCAAATAATGGTTTTCATCCTCATCAAGGTGCGAATAGTGCTTTTCCACCACATCAAGGTGCGAATAGTGCTTTTCCACCACATCAAGCCGCAACTAATGCTTTTCCACCACATCAAGCCGCAACAAATGCTTTTCCACCACATAAAGCCGCAAATATGGCAGTACCAACGCAAAACATTCCCCTACACAAACTAATACCAAATCCTCTTAAAATGCCTTTTCCAGTCGTACCCCGAGCAGTAATTCATCCCAATCCACATATTAACCAGATGTTGCGAGCATATCAGAGCCGCACATTTTATCACAGATGGTGGTAACCCTTTATCTATTAAATAAGCTAAAAAGAGCAATCTAATCGATTATTTTCATGATCAAGACACTTTCTTTTGAGTGCAAATAATAAAGGCAAGAAAAGTCAGCCCTCTTTGCACTTGGACACTTATGTTAAAGTTTATAGCATATTTCTGATATTGTATGTGGAGAGCATGTATTGTATGTGGAGAGTCCATTTAGCCTGTCTATAATACTTTCTATGTAAACATATCAGTGACGGTTTGATTCAAACAGTAATCTAAATATCATTCTTTAAAAAATGAAATTTAATGAAACTAGCATTCAATATTTACTTTAAAAGTGTTCGGATAATAATATTATTTGCTTTTTAAATTCATTAATATTATCCATTATAAACATATTCAAATCTGTAATCCGATTCAGGGCAAATTTTAATTTCTGTAACACTCATTTTCTGCATGTCCGCTACGATCTTTAAAAATATATTTTCATTTCATACAAAATTTTTAATATATATTTTTAATAATATACTATTTTCTTACAATATAAAGGTTTTTCTTCTTAAAAGAGATGATGATGGCTAAATAACAAAAGCATATCAATTATAAACTGAAATGGATACTACGTTCTAAGTAAGCAATATTATTCAGTATCAGTATTATTCGTATTGTATTTCATATGGTTGACAGTTTTTAAAATATTTTATTAATTTCAGGTATTTTTCGTAAATTGAGACCGAACGTAAATTAATCACTTAGCAACACGATAATTTTTTATTGAAAAATCGCTACGATAGAAACATAAGGGAAAAAAATCTGTGCCAAATGCATATTTTCTAAAATGAAATCTAGAAATAAAAAACTATATATATATGAAAATTTTCTTTACTGTCTGATACAGTGAATGTAAATAGCAATTTATATTATTGTGTGTCTGTTTTTAATGTAAGCGCAGCTGTACTACTTTCGTTATATTGTACACGTTTTGTATATATTTTTGTTGTAAATAAATCCCTTCGTTATTTATATGTTACATTTTTCTTTTTATGTCTTTTTTAATTAATTAGAAACGCTTAATCCTACACTATATTTTTGCACTACACTATAACCAATTTTACCTTTTCTTTTTATTTTAATTCATTTTAAATTATTGTGGGTAAAAAAAAATCATGAGAAGCACTGATGCCAAGAATCTCATTTAAAATTTTGATCAAAAATAATAAATGAGAAAAATTGGAAGACTTTTTATTATTATTATTCTCCCAAAAAAAAACAGTTTGGGAATTCGCTGCTTTCTTTAAATTACTGATTCAATTATAATCTTCGACCCATTTAAAATTTTGAAAAAAA
>JAPMOR010006627.1:0-35310 GCA_026543865.1 Argiope aurantia
TAGTATTTATATTTATTATATTATTAGTTATGAATAAAATATGTTCTCGGATCAATACAATCAATAACTGATCTTTTTTTAAGATCAAATAAAATCATTCTTGCTTTATATACACTATCTCCAATAAACAAAAATGTAATGGAATTTTATACATTGAAGTCTTTGAAGCTGAGTAAATTCGAAGCAATATTTCTAAGGATATTTTGATCAATGGCCATAGAAGCTGATGTTTCCTTCGCTTTTGATTTATTATTCTAAAAATTCCGAAATCCGAAGATTTATGATGCTACGTTTTTATACTGTAACTTCACGTACGTTTATTTTTGAGAATTTTTATAGAAGGGATTTCGAAGTTATACAAATCCTCTATCATATATAATTCTCTATGTATATTTGGAGCTTATAAATCAGTTTGTGAATTGGTATAATATTTTTTAAAAGAGAGATGTAATTTATTTTTAATTAACTGATATTTTTTATCATTTAATCTGTTATTTTTTTATCGTTTCAACTGTTATTTTTTATCATTTCAATTGTTATTTTTTATCATTTCGACTGTTAGTTCCTTAGCATTAATGCATGTATTGTAACTTTTCGAAATAAATCGACAACTCTCTATGGCTTAGGAAATTACTCTATTCCTGCAAATTCTATCTAAATCACCGCATTTTATTTTCTACATAACGATATTAAGATTGAATTTTGCCAACAGGTAATATGTTATATTGCTGCACTGCACATCACACATATGTTTAAGTACATTTATACAACACTTTCTTGATTATAGATATCAGCTATTTATAATTAGAAGGAAATTTATTAATTTACTTAACACTTTATATACAAAAAGATAGACAAGAATCTTTTCATTATTCGGACAAAAATATTTAAAACATATTTTGTACCTGGTATCTCCTACATAATTTTATAAAATTATTTTTTTGTATTATATTTTGTTGTAGAATTAAAATATTTAAAATATTTTTGCACCTGGTATCTCCTTTATATTTTTTATAAAATTATTCTTTTTCTAATTATACTTTTGCCATAGAATTAAAATATTTAAAATATTTTGCACCTGGTATCTCCTTTATGTTTTTATAAAATTATTCTTTCTCGAATTATTTTTTGCTATAGAATTAAAATATTTAAAATATTTTTTGTATCTGCATCAAGTTCATATTTTTATAAAATTATTCTTACTCGAATTATCTTTTGCTATAGAATTAAAATATTTAAAATATTTTTTGCATCAGGTATTTCGTTCATATTTTTTATAAAATTATTCTTAATCACATTATATTTTACCATAGAATTGATTTACTTTGTTTAACTAATAGACATTTTAATAAATGTATAAATATTTGAAATGTTATAAACTTTAATGTTTCTAATAATTTAAAATTTTTTTAAATAGAAAATTTCCCATGGAGCTAGTAATATTTGTCATATTCTATGTACTATTAAAACCTTCAATTGTATTAAAATAACTTTAACAAATCCATGATTTAATGTTTACTACCTATAATGTTGACATTATTTTACCGTTACTTTCTCAAAGGTTATTTTAAATGGGAAAAAATCAGAAGCGAAAAATTGTATAAATAATATTTCTTACTAAATCACTATTATCTTATTTTTAGATAACTCTTCCATTTAAAAAAACATAGGTCCATTCCAAATAAATAATGACTTGGATAGCTTTCTTATACTGAGGAAATAATTTAAAATTATTTCAAGAATAGCTTTGATAAATATCAGTTTTCACTAAAATAAAGTCTTATTTCCTTTTTTATCCTTCAATAAATATCTAGTAATAATAATATTTCATTTCCAAGGGCCTTATCTTTCTCATTTTGTGTTACCTTTCCTCCAATAAATTATTTTCTTCGATGACAGTATTTGTACAATTAATAGAATTGCTTTGCCATATTCTTTAAGACACATTCCGCTTCTCTCAGGAAACATTTGAATGTCTTTATCATCTATTTCCCATTAAATGATATGACTATGAAGCGATGATATTCCAAAAAAATCGATATTTTAATCGATGCAGAGTCTGAATCCGGAAAGAATATATTATTCTTTGGAAATAAAAAGAAATCGAATTTTATAATGCATTTTCATAAAGAAAATTCAAAATGAGAGATTGGAATATGAGGACAATTTTATCGAAGGTAAGTAAATATTTAAAAAACAATAAAGCATAAATATAAATATAAGAAAGAATTCGATAACGATTCCACATTTCCTATAAGCAAATTGATTTTCGAACAGCCTTTTCTTTATTTCCCCTTTATGAAATGACTTCCGAGATATCGAAAAAATAGAAGAAAAAAATCAATAATGCTCCCCCTTTTTAGATTTTTGGTTCCACGAGTATTGTTATAAACTGGTATCAAAAAATCCATGTTACTGTAACACCGAACACACAAAAAAATAATCACAATAAAATTAAATAAATTAATAAAAAATAACATTTTATGGCAGATTCCTTATAAAATATTCTTTCATACCTGGCCAACTCCTTATAACTAAATATTTCTCATGATATAATTATGAAAATATTTATTTTCAATTTACTTTTTAATTGGATTTAATTTTAACAGTGCCATGTAGTATTGAAGGTGATAATCGCTGACTGACTGAGACGAGGCATCAAGGTAAAAAAATGATTTAACTGATTCGGAGGTAATATTTGAAAATTTCCTGTCTTTATATATTTGGCTGGAATATTCTCCTCCCGGAAGGGTAATTAATATTAGAAAACCAAAAGCACTGACTTGTCTCTTCTATGTGTTGAATGAAACAATACTTAACTATTGTGTCACTCTCACGTAAAAAGTGCCAAAATCTGTGGTTATCATTTTGCATCAATCGCTAATGTACTTTCACAAATCGTTTTCTTCGGTTAGAGCATAAGTTTCATTTATTCAACACTTCTAATATATTTCTAAATGCCGAATAGTAAAATATCCTTAAGCATGATCTTTCCTTGGAGAATACTGGGCATTAAGGATTCATGTTTCAATTTGCTACGTTTGTAAGAATGCAACTTTTTTATCTTTTTAATACAAAAGCATTGTTTAAAAGTGTGCGACCACTATGACACAGAACTGTATATTCTTAACAAAGAATCTATGTTTTCTTGATGAATTGGTTGTGATGTGGAAAAAATGCCTCCAGGAAACGATTATTTGAGTTGGGAGCCTTCTTAAGCACCGTAAAGGTCGTGATCACGTTTCTGGAATACTCTTTTCGGAAGTACGGTCACAAGAACGCCATTACTGAAAGTGAACTGGGAATAGATTCGGAAGCAACGTGTTCCTAGAAAACGGAGGGGTGAAGAAAAGAAAGTAGGAATCAAGTGCCATCCAAACGATTTCTTCCATGAAAAGAAGAGAATATTTGGTGGGATTTGGAGTGTCTTATTGAGTTCTATTAAGAAATACAACCCTTAGTAAGGTACATGGGATATACTGTTAATATGATTGTCACAAGCAGAAGTTCAATGAGGCTGATTACTGGAATTTAATTTTTAAGAGGCTAATTATAAACAAAGTCAAATCTGCCAATATTACACTTTTCTCAAGTAATTGAACAAAAGATAAAAGAAAAGAACTTTTATAGAAAGAAACTTCATTTATACAAAATATCCGGATAGTAATGGAACAACGGATTTCTTATCATTAAGTATTTCATTTAATTTTAACACAAATTATAGCATCATAGGACTGTCAATAAAGCATGCTATATAATATTTATGCATTTGTAATTTTTTTAAAATTGCATATTCTAACTATGTTATTTAGAAATAAAAATAAGATCTAAAAGGCTTTTTCTCAAACAAATTTATTCACAAATCGTTAGGTCTAATTTAAGCATATTTAAGGAAATTTCTATTAATAGCCATTAATTTCTGGAATGCATTTTATTGTTACAATTCAAATAATAAATCATTCATGAGCAATTTGATCATAAAACTTGATATTGAAAAACAAATTATTACGATCATAATTTCGTTAAACAATTTTTAACATTTCATTACCCTAACCTGAGGTGTCTTTGAACCTAAACTTTAACACTCCTATTAATATTTTTTTCTAATTTATAATCTTAAAAAGAATGTTTTCACTGATAAGTTAATTTTAATTCTTTGGGAATATGTTCTTAGTTTCATTCACAAATGCACATTTTAACTTTATACACCTGCAATATATTTAAAAAAATCCAGTCTTAACCATCAAAGTGGATATACTTGTACACAAGCTACATTTTACATTATATTAGCACTTGAAATAAGCAGTGTTCTTATTTGAGCATGAACGTAAATTAAAAAAAAATGATAGATTAATTTTAATTTTAAAGTAAATGCAAGTACTAAATATAATTTACATCAACTCATGGAATTAAAAATTAAAATTTTAGAAACATCATTTGCCGCAATTTAGTAAAAACAAGTCATTCCTAATTAAATATTTTAACTCTTTCCTAAATGTTCCTATCCTTTTATAAAATCTTTAAATTTTAATAGAAATGATTCTTATAATAAGCAGCGGAAATGGTCCCTCTTTCTCGCTTACTATCTAATAAAGGAGTTACCCCAGTGTAAGTCTTACATGGCATTACCGTACCATAATAGCGAAATATTAACCGTTGGCATGAATTTAGCAATTTTATGGCATCTATCATGTCATCCTTGGTGAGTTATTTGGCTATTAATCCTTAGCATGATGTTAAAAGCTTTCAAAAATCAAATTTGAATTTCAGGCGCGTTCTTCCAACTGAATTGAAATAAAAATGTGACACAGAGCTGAACTTATAGTTACAAAATGACGTACCAAAACTGGTACATTTAAGTCATGATGTCCCCAAGTTTTTGCACTTGCATGATTCTGAAAACAAGTACCAAGAAACAATTCTCGTGTTATTTAGCTCAACATTTGGGAGGCATTTATACTCTAAATCTGTATACCGATTTTTTCTATCTAATTCTCTTTATATTGTAGTTATCGTGCTAATTTATATACAAACAGTCGGACAAACAGACTTTCTCTGAACGGAGTTTAATCTAAATTCGAAAGAAATTTACTAATTTGATATTAAGCTTGTATACCAAATTCGATCCGTCTAACTCAAGTTATTTTTGTCTGAGTTATTTTTGTCACAGACAGACAGGCGGGTATTTTCCAACGCAAAGAAATCTAAAACTTGGAGATTCATTAAAATCTCTAAAATTACTATATTTTCTCTATATTTCTTATACGATAAAGTAAAAACACGTACAAACAATTAATTCTTAAAATCGCTGCGAATAAAGAATTATTTTAAAAAAAAACTAGCAATAGCTTTTTGTGAATGAATTTTTTAAGATAAAAATAATGTTGTACGCATCTATAAAACGATTTAATACCTCAAATATAATTTCAACATAAAATTTGCTAATTAAGATACAAATAAAAGATTAATTACAAACCTATATTGGAACAAACGAGAGCAGGCAATATCCTACAATATATGCTAAAAAGCAAAACCATTTGATTTCTTATAATAATAATTTGTTTCAAGATATATTAGTTGTTTTAATTATGGAGATAGAATGAATTAGCTAATTTTTTGAAGATTAATTTATTATCTTGCCAGAATATCTATTCACATTTCATAGATCTGCTCTTTGCAAAAATTATCCAAATAAAAAATTTATCTTAAATTTAAAAAAAAATAAAATCCAACACTCAACTAATTTTAAATAATTAGTAACCCATAAATAGCCAAATGGATGAAAACACTTTATCTTTCAAGAATGCTATTTTCTTTTTTTTCTTGGGAAAAGAATAGATTTTAAAATTAATGTATAAAGTAGTGTTGTTTATTTTGAAAGTGGTCGTAAATTACTTAGAGAAACATATTATAATTACTTGAATAAATATAATAAATTTTTAAAAGCCTTAGTATCAATTCCTCTTGTGTTCTGTTAAAGTTTTGGGATGCTTTTTTAAATGTAATAAATGTCTTAATGTAATAAACAGAACATTTATAATAAACAAAAACATATTAATTTCTTTAAATATTCATAATTCAACAAAGAAATACCTCAAGCAGGGGTTAAAGGTTTAAAATTTATGCTCATTTCAAAAATTACGTTTAATCTACATCAATTAGTATTTAAATCTGACGTGTTGGCTACATTAAGCCTATAAGAAAACTGCATAATTTGCGCTAAAATAATAAAACTCAATAAGTTTAGAGGATTAATAAAACAGTTATAATGCATTTATATTAGATGTAGATTGGCTGACAACCTGGTGTAGTAGTTGCATTAGGTAGGATAGAACCTGAGATGTTGTGGTTCGCAGCCGACTAACAAGACCACAAGACAAAAGTAATTACTTGTGTCCCGGGTTCTATCCCAGCCAATTCAACATCCACATTGGTGACCAGGAAGTGATGAACCTTCAACCTTCGTACAGTTGTTGTGGCGCCCTCTATCCACAGCAACCCAAAGTCGTCAGATTCACTTGACGCAGCAACACAAAATCGTCAGACTCACTTGACGCAGCAACACAAAGCCGTCAGACTCATTTGACGCAACAGCAACCACTCACCCACACACGCTCGCCATAACGCTTGGCGCTACTCAAATATTCAAATGGGTACAGACGCATTAGACTCAATAGCTAATGCATCACCACTCAACAGCCATATTGTTTGTCTCACCTCCGACTAACTGGAGGAAGAGCACTGTGGTGAGAGCTTATAAGCCAGATAACAGCTACGGGATATGGGCGATTACTGTATCTTGTTACTCGGCTGCGAACCACAAGGTCCCGGGTCCATCCACACTGGTACTGTTCAAAAGTTTTCATAAGTTCTTTGGTATTTTTTCCTTTAGTTATTGAGGAAACTTTTTGCAATGAAACTAAACCTTTTCCGAATCTCTTCTTATTAAATCCGGCATTACAAATAAGGTATAGAAATAGAGTTATCGAATGTTCTAGTGTTTCTACAAAATGAGGCAAATGCCTTTTGCCATCACAATCAAAGTCATTTGAATGTCTACATCATGAAACTTTTGAATAAAGAATGAAAATAAGAATAAACTATAGGTAGTTCATAAGTTTCTGATGAATCAGTGAAAGAAAAATTTTGACGTTATTAAAAATATTTAAATTTATTTTACTCTTTTATGAATATAAACTTATTTGATATATTTTATTTGTACTTCACGCGTCCTTAAAATGTTTAATTAGCACTTTAAGGAGAAAAGGTAACCTTTTCATTGGAATTATCTATTTATTAGACTTTGATACTCATTCGAAATTTATACCGAACTCAACAAACTCAGTTAGAGTACCACGAGTAAAATGGAATAGATAACCATAAATAAATTTATAAAAACACATCTAAACCATTTCTTTTTTTCAGATAAAAGATTTAATAATAAAAATTTATAGATATTTGTGTATAATCATCCCTCAAGTGTTATCTTATAAATATGTAACAAATATTACAGCTTTTTTTTTATTTCGAATAGAGCTCTCTATTAGTTTTATGCAATTTTTACAACTTATTAAATTAAATCCTTACACCTCATTTAATGTTTATATTATAATTGGCTTTCAAATTTCATATTTAATAAACTGAAACATTCATCAGATATCCGAAAATGAGTATCTTTAAATATCGAAACCTCAGTTGCATTCTTTATCTCCACATTTTGGAGGAGTTAAAAAAATATCTTAGGATATTGTGGTAATATTTTTCCAGATTCATTGCATGCATTAGAATTAAACAAACATAGTTAAAATATATGGTGTAACTATAAAACATATTTTTTTCTATTTCAATTTGGAATTTTTTAATATATTAGTTTCCATTGGAGTTATACATCTCATGAAACATATCAAAAATCAATTTTTGCAAAATTTGATAATTCAATATATATTTTTCAAGCAATTTTTTAAAAACTTCTAATCATTTCAATTGAAAAAATTTTCCTCGAGACTTATGCTAGTTTAATGGACATTAAATCAAGCCAACTCTTAACTTCCTTTTTTCCAGAATTTTTTAATATAATTCAAAATGCTCTATAAATAAAACTTTGAGGGTAAAAAAAGATATCATTTAACCTGGAAACTGAAGGAACTGTCCAAATAGATTATTAAGGTAACATATACTTAAAAAGAAGGAAACTAAAATAACGATAAATATACTAGAATAAAACAATGAATGTATTTTTCTGGTTTTTCCATTAACAAAGAATTTTTAGACATCGTCGTTTCTTCTTTGTTCTTAAAAATTGTTTCCTTGTTTCTTATTTTCATGTGAAAATGTTATAATCTAAAACAAAACCTTTTCTTTCTAGTTGGTAACAACAAATCAGTGAAAACGCACCGGTTTGTTGAACACACATAGCAGAAACTATTCTACCAAGAAGAGTTAAGTAATTACACTGTTAATATTTAATGCAATGCTTCGCTCCCTACCTCTGGGGAGATATGAACTAATCGTTCAGTCCCAAACAGCAAAGCAGCAAACTTAAATTTTAGAATATAAATCAGAAACCAGGATAGTTCATGTTTTCTTTATAAGGTGAAAGCCTTTTTCTAGTTAGTTTGATAAGTTAAGAGGAACCGTATGTGTTATGTGTTTGATAAGTTTGAAAGTACTGAAGTGTATGTTCTAAAGCAGATTTATCTTTAGAATCGCCAGAGTGATTTTCTCGTCTTTCAAACTATGCTGTTTTGTTTAACGGATTTATGCGTGTTAGTACGGCTTTAATCTAAAATGTATAAGACATAAAGTGCTGGATTAGCCAATGCATGCAACGCTACCTGCATTAATTAAATCTGTAGCTTTCAGAAAGAAGGTGAAATTCGGCTTTTGGCAAACCAAAACATTCAAAATTTCTCTATTTTGTGGTTAAAATTATAATATTTATAGGCAAATTTATCTTCAAATTGCGATAAACATGATACAACCACGACATTGGAAATATAATTCAAAATTCTCAACATGATATAGTTGTATTTTGAATATTATGTGTATAATAGCATTGGGACGTTTTATTGCCCAAAAATCATTTTTACATCATCTTAAATTTCTCAAAATAAGAATTTCATCAGTAATAATTTTATTCTTATAAAACCATTCACTAATTTAAGAATAATTAAATGTTTTAACAATAATTCTTTTTTTATAGTTTTACTTGGAGAAGTTATACTGATATGTATTGTGAAGTTTATAAAATGTT
Source organism: Argiope aurantia (assembly GCA_026543865.1). Classification (NCBI taxonomy): domain Eukaryota; kingdom Metazoa; phylum Arthropoda; class Arachnida; order Araneae; family Araneidae; genus Argiope; species Argiope aurantia. Next base: position 9,254 of record JAPMOR010006627.1, read on the forward strand.
CTTTATGTGCATAAATTTTAAAATAAACTCCAGAAACCCAAACCATCCCTAAAACAATATTATGTTGAAATATTTCTGCTTGAATCTTTTGCCCAAGTTTTAGCGCCATCTGCTAAGTCTTGTTTATCACTGGGACACTGACAGGGAGAATTATTTAAAAAAGTATCCGCTGAAATCGGTTGAAAAAGTGCACGTGAATTGAAGGTCAAAAATAGGAAGCTACAGGGTCAATCCATTCAATTGAGCTAAAACTAGAATAGGGGTGACCGAAAATGCATTGCTAGCTGTCTCACAGACCTCACGTCCCCAGTAAAGGGCTAATAATCTCTATTTGATATGGTCAATAATTCAAGAAAACATAGAAATTAATCGCTTTATTACATGTTTGCTTTGGATACTCTAAAATATATATCCCATCAATCTCAACTTTCGTTTCGTATTTTTGTGCTTTACAGTAATTATTCTCTGTTGCAGGTGGTTATCAAAATAATAAAAACACTTGTGAATAAAAGTGGCATTTAAGAATGCACTTTCTAGCATTCAAATTTCATCATATTTATCAGTTGTTATAAATATAAAAACTATAAATTTTGGTAGTATGAGGTAGCTTTAGTGAAGTTTAGTTACTCCTTATAGGATATCCACCTTCTACTTGGAATCCACCATCATCAACGAAAACCTGCAAAGAAGTTATTTTCTCCCCCTTAATCACTCCGAAGAAATCCAATTCTCCTTTAGGCTTAGAAAACTCATATCTTTTCCCTCACTCAGATAGTCACTTACTGGGGCAAGTTCTGACTCATTTCTTCCTTGCTTTAACTGCAGACAAGATCTTTTCTATCTCATGAAATTTTCGAAAAAGATCACGGTAAACTATTAAACGGCAAGCCTTCTCAAAATGTTCCTCGACTTCTGTAGATTAATAAATTCTGCTTAGCGCTCCATTAACAACGTCGTTAGCTATATTGAAGGATCATTATCTTGGGTATTTGTCAAATGGTAAAATGACAGATCTCAGAGACTTTCAAAGGAGCCATATTGTAGGAGTCCGACTAGTTGATTATGACTGAGACATTAAAGCGTTTAGATATTTGTAGATGTACGGGAACTTAAGTCATGACAGTGTACAAATAGAGAGGCAAGACAAACTCAGCAAATCAAAATAGTGATCGGATAAAAAAACTGAAAGAAAGAGACTGGCGGGTATTAAAATGGATTCTAATGTACAAAAAGAAAACGATAGTAGCTAAAGTAATTTCAAAGCTTGATCAGCTTCTGGATTTCCAAGCGTCAATAATTACTGGATATTTATAGCAGAGCAGCAATTCTTAAGGCACTTGTCACCAATGTTCATGCCAAACTTAGTCTACAGTGGCGCATAACTACAATTTATCATTGACTGATAGGTGGAAGATAGTTATTTGACACGAAACATCTATCTTGGTCCACAGTGTCTCCTGGCATAATTGAACTGTAATGGTCTATTTTACAGCTTTCAATTCAGAATCGATATCATACACCAGCATCTCTCACAGAAATTTCATAATATCTCCATGAAGAATGGTTCAATATTTCTCTAAACGCCATTCAGAACTGATACAATTAATTAAATTCACAGGCCAAGTTGTATTACACTCCAAGTGTGGCCTTACACCTCATTAATAAAGATTCTTACACTTCTTTCTGGTATTTTCATTATTGTGATAACCAAATGTATTAATTATTTTAAAAAATATTAATAATTCAAAGAAGTATGGAAAACCATCGCCTTACTAATAATTGGATTATTTATCATATTAGTAATATAATGTGACTGTAATTCCGGCATGCATGGGAAGAAATGCTAAAGTTTAAGGAATTATCAATAATATATAATACCAAAAGAAGCATTAAATTTTATATAATGTGGTAACAATCATTTCAATCATGAGTTTTATCTATTCTATGTAATATAATAATTATTTAGAAAAGTCTATGCTTCAATGTTAAATATGCTCTTACTTCAATAAACTTTTCCGAAATTATTTCCAAATAAATTTAATTTTAGAAGAAGAAAGTGCATATTCAACAAAAGTTAAGAAAAAAAGATATTGTTCTCTTAATACAAATTTCAGGACCCTCTGTTAGGGGAAACTATTCTAGAAAGAGAAAAGAACGAAGTTTAATGATGCCGTCGAAACGAATTTTTCAGGACATCATAGATCAAATCACTCTCTAGGGATGAAAGTAGGTCAGTTTTTCCTGTTTTATATATTACTCGCTGTTGTTGTTATTTTTAACAATATATTTTCAGACTGTCTTAGTTTTCATTATATATAACCCTCAAGAAATGTTTATATGTCTATGAGTTTCTGAAGAATTTAAAATCAACTGAATTCAATAGAAGCAGTAATGAAAACGAATAATATAATCTGTATAATTGAAAGTTAATCAAATAAATTTAAAGAATATTCTAAAAACGTATGTTTATACACTTATGTTTATCTTTTTGTTTAATATTTAGGACTATAATATATTTTAACGATTTTTTACAAACCTTTTGATGCGTTAGAGTTTTTAAATTTTATATGCTTATGTGTTCTTGCTAACATTGTATAATTTTATCGACTTCACGACTTAACTTTCAATTTATGGACAAATAAATCAATATTTCATGTAGCCCCTATAAAATAGTAGTGAATATCAGAAAATTCTATTTCAAAATTCCAAAATATATACAACGTATATACAATTGCATAATGAATAATAAACATAGAGTCGCTATTTAATGATTAAAATGAAAACAAGATTACTGACACAAAATAAATATTGAAAAATGTTTTTTTGTTTATTATTGTTTTCGTTTTATCTTCATGCTTATCAATTTAAATTTAAATAATTTTATTATCGTTTGTCGAATCCACAAAGCCTGTGTTAAGAATTTGGAAATAAAAAAAATTACATTCTTTTATTTGACATTGAAATAGCACGGTTCTATGTTAAACAATTATTAGAAAAAAAAATGTAAGAAACATTTTTAAAGATGCTACTGTAGGAAGAAAGCATTTAAATTAAGAAAATAATTTTTATGATTATAAATTTCTCATATTAACCAAATGAACTTCTAAAATAATATAGGAAGCTTAAAAGAAAAGTTTCTATATTGAAATAAAATGAAGAATTAAATAATTTGCTTTGAAATTTAACTAAATACAGTTACAATATTTTTGTTTTCTGTACAAAAGTTATTCTTCCGAAAACAATATTCATTTTATTATTTTCAACTTTTTTTTTCTTTTGTAATATGTATGTTTGGCAATGTAAGTATTATTTGTCTTGTTTGCCATTTTACATGGTTGGACATTAAAATTTTTCTGGAATAAAAATCGTGTATCAATTTCTAAAAATAATTCAGTTTCTTCTTCTTTTTTTAATGTATGATTGTCAAGTCTGGCATTATTTTCTCATCGGCTTAGACAGTTTTAATTGTGCAAAAAAAGAATAGTGCATTTTTTATAAATATTTATTAATAACAGAAATTGTAAAATATATATATAATATAGATCATGAAAATTTTATATTTGTATAACAAAAATGAAATTTATTGTAAAAAGAAATTATTTAATGAAACAATAAAAATTTTTTACAATTTTTAAATCATTTAATTTCAAGGTAATCAAACTTCATTTGTTGTGCTCAAAAGTGAATGGACCTTATGCATGGACTTTTATAAAGAACGTAGAAAATATATAAAGCATATAGCACAGATTAATGCTAACGCCATGTACTTAAACGATCTAGCATATCAAAATTATGTTTAAGTAATGTCAAATTTATATACCTCTGTCAGCAATAAAGTATAATTTTTCCATCACATTTCATTGTTTTTTAGTTAGACAACAAAATTTAAGTTTTGAATATGCTAATTTCTAAATCACAATATTACAGACATGGAGTTCTTTTTGGCTGTAATCAAGAATTTTATAACATCTTGTCATTTCCATGAAACTTACAATATATATAACCTCATTAATTATGCTCAAAAAAGAATGATAAATTATTCACAGACTTTCATAATTAACACATAAAATATATAGTGCAGATTAATGTTAGTACCATGAGCTTAAAAGACCTGGCATATCTCAATTACTTTTAAATAATATCAATACACCTTTGCCAACAATACAGTGTCTTGTGCCATCCATTTTTTTGTCCTTTAATTAGACAATAGAATTTGATTTATAAATATCTTAGTTTCTAAATTATAATATTACAGACATGGAGTTCTTTATAACACTAATCAAGAGGTATCTCAACAGTTTGTCGTTTCCCAGAAACTTGCTAACCTCATTTGCTATGCTCAAAACAGAATGATGCATTATTTATAGACTTTCATAATTAACTCATGAAATATATAATGTATATAGCACCACTTACAATAAATCTTCAAAGAGCATTGATCAATTTTGCCAAATTAAGACCGATTGTTTGAAATCAGAAATCTGACTGTCCTGACAAAAAAACAAAGACAAGAAAACATGAAAAGTATTATAGCAATCATTTGGTTTCGATAAATGTTTAGATGCAAAGCATGTCATGCACCGGATATAGTTTACTTAGATGTTCTTGTGGTGTTTCTGGAGTGACTACTTTCGAAGGATTCTATCTAATGTAATAGAGTGAAATTAGTGAGTGCCATGGCGTTTCAAAACCGGCAAGAACTGGATTTTCGCACAGCACAGGAGCTTGAGAAAATGAAAAGTACCTTGAAAGCCTAAATAACGTATTTTTGAATCTGATTAGGGGCAGGTAAGTGGCCAATCAGAAAGTAATCAATGGTATGGAGAGGGGGGGGGGTGAGTTTGCTAAAGTTATTTTCCAGAGAAAATTTTCTAAGTTATGTAGGATTTCCAATTATTTAAATTTGATGAATCAGAGACGTTTCACCTAGAAATGGGTGGAGTAAAGTTAACTATTTTATAATAAAGTTCATAAGATTCCCATAATGACAAAAGTTTTCTATTGTGGAAACAAAATGTCCAGTTATTTTCATGTGCTAAACGATAAATTCTATTAAGATGCCTTTTTAATAATTTTTTTTCATAGAATATATTCACTACGCCCTCATTGTTTAGATATAAAATTCCTCATCTCTGTATTCGTTGATTTTATCATCAACTGTCACAAAAAGAAGCATTTAGTTTAAAATAAAATTTGTACATATATGTTGATGACAATATTTTAAAAGCCAACAATCTACTACTCAAGATCACATATCTTCGATTTGTAAACAAGATCACTGTCGATCGCGGATGATGACACATTCCGCATCGTAGGAGCCACAAACCGTCTTCTCTATGCCTTCCTACCTTTTTACAAAATCTAACCAGTCTCACATATGAGAAAATGAGATTTTCTAATAGATATTATTCTGACATCATGATATTTGGTTTTAAAATTACTTAAATATATTGTTGACAAAAAAACACTTTTTTTGTTATTTTAAGATTATAATTAAAACTATGTGTAAATTCAATGGTATAAACAAATAATGTTTTCATATAAATAGCTGAAACGGTTTAAGTACGCATACCTACATAGCACGGGAATTTATGTAGAAGATACCCTCTTATTTAAGCTCTTATCCTATCATTTAAGCTAAAATATATCCTCTTCTAGATAAAATGATATTGTTCACGTTTCAGAATATATTTTACTAATTTAAAACACACATTTTTTGATGTCATCACGAAACGAAATTTATATGATATTCTCTATTATATTTTGTTGGTTGAGTAATCAGTCTTAATTTCACATATTTTCGGAATCCTTCACAACATTTCAACTCTATTTACAAAGGGAGAATTAGAGAACAATAAAAACTTAAAACAAATAAACGGTTAATTTTCTTTTCTTAATAAGTTTTACTACCTTACATATATGGTATAATGTAATAAGATAATCAACTTTTTGATCTACCATTGGACGTTTTTGCGTTAAAGGCATAATTTTATCTTATAGTATTGAAATGTATTTTTTTACAGGACAATGGAAAACTGCTAGTTTTTTTTAGTTTTATTTCCTTACATTTATGTTATAATGTAATTCACCAATGAACTTCTTGGTCCACCAATGAGCGTTTGCATTAAAGGCATAATTTAATTTTATAGTATTGGAATGCATTTTTTATAGAACAACGAAAAAATGTTAATTTTATTTTTGTTTAAAGTTTTATCACCTTACATTTCTGGTAAAATGCAATCAGCTACTGAACTTTTTGATCCACCAATGAATGTTAGTATTAAAGGCATAACTTAATCTTATAGTATTGAAATTCATTTTTTTACAGGATAATGAAAAACTGTTAGTTTTCTTTTCTTAAAACGTTTTACCACCTTATATTTATGGTATAATATAATCAGCTACTAAACTGTTTGATCCAAGAATAAATGTTTGCGTTAAAGATATAATTTTATCATAGTATTGAAATACGTCTTTTTTTTTTCGGTTGTTCCTACCATTGGTTGTTCTAAGTTATCAGGTCCTCCAGATGGGAAATAACACCTAAACATCTGCGTTTGGTGATTTTTAACTCTTTAAGACATTGCTACCCAGTGGTTTCTCTATCTCTTAACCTGACAAATGTTGATAGAAACTTTTTCATAAAAAATGCCTTTCGTCGCTGAATACAATTTCACTTCAGTTTTATTGAACAAGGAAAGGATATTTCTTGGCCCAGTACAAGCGTTTCTCTTCATCTTGGAAGTCGATAATTTTTATATTTGTATCCTTGTCCATCCCCTTGCTTCAATAGATCTGTGTCGTACTTTCATTGAAAATCTGTATTGATCTTGCGAGGATATGCTTTACTATTTCGTTTAAGAAATTTGTCGAAACGAAATTATATCTTACGTTTGTGTCCACTTTGACTTCCAGTTTTAGGGAAACTATTCATAATTAATTTTGCAGTTAAATAATTCTGGAACACTGGATTTCTAACACTGGATTTTCTAACTAAAGCAAAGGCATCAATATTTTCAACAATCATAGAGGTAAGCTGACTTAGTACAAAAATTCCATTTTTTAAGAGTGATATCCTTTGGTTAAATTCATTCAAGCTAGACAACTCATGCCATTAAATACTTTTAACAACAACGGAAAATCAGCTGACACAAAAATTTCTATAAATGATAATCATATAATCACACTAGTTTACACAAGTCAAGGCTAACCTCTCTTTGTAATCAATTACTGTTGAAACTAGTTTCAGGGTGGAAATTCTTGTGGAACAACGAATTTTATAAAAAAGAACACTTGTTTCCAATAAATTTATGTGCACATTAGTATATCAATTGTTTTGTTAATTTACTATATTTTGTTTCCACATGAGCATGATCTTCGAATAGTGAATTTGAAAATAACATTGATTTTTCGGTTCCATTCTGGTTAAGTTAACCCGCAAATGAAGACATGAGTTTCGTCAAGTGGCCAGAGACATAGAAGTCAAAATGACTCCATTCTTTTTTTTTTTTTTTTTTTTTTTTTTTTTTTTTTTGTAAACAGCATTGGAATTTATTTTGGAAACAAAATATATTCTGAAAATCATGTAGTTACCAAAAATATTAAAAGTCTCAAATGTTTTAATATTTAACGTTGGAAAGATGTTATAAGAAAAACCTAAACAAACTTTTAGTAAGTGTTTACTTCTTTTAGATATTTCGAAATTGCACTGTTGTTGGTAGTGGTGTTGCTTATGGCATTTGTCATAGGCTAAAAATTTAAGCCGAGATTTTAGCGTCTCTTGTTTCAGTGGCGCCATCTACGGTCAAGAGCACGTCATGGAATTGCACTAATTTTAATAACTGTTAGAATTGAATAACCAAAAATAAAGAATACAATATTTTAAAATATTATTTTAAGAATATTTATACATTCTTTCTCAAAAATTTCTATTCTAAAATATACTTTCTATTTTAAATTATTATTTTAAGAATATTTATTTTTTTCCCTTCAAATTAAAAGCAAATTCTGAGACATGGAGTCAATGACACCATAAATAGCAACAAGGGATTTGAAAAACAATAACTCGGTTATACGCCAACTTTTGCCAACTTTGCGAAGACTTTTGCCAACATACAACTGAAAGAACTTGAAGATACTGAGGAGATGATTGTATTGAAGGACAAAGTACCACGTAAAAATCAGAGTTAATAAACAATGCAGAGTCATTTTGACTTCAGTCTCCGTTACGAGTTAATTAATAATAAATTAAACACAAGAATGGTAAAAATAATTGATATAAGAACATTCTATGTGTATTACGTAAATCCGTTTCAAAAATGAATTTAATTATATTTATATTACTGGTAATCTTCGAGAGATGTCTAAAATATTTTTTCTCCTTGTCCTTCAGTCTTCAAAAACTTTCTCTTTATAACCGTTTTGTAATTGCGTTCACGATCAAATGATTTACAGGAAGGAAACATGCTCTAAGCTCATAGTTAGTGAAACTACATTTTTCAGGAATTTATCGGTGCTCTAGAGAGTAGTAGGTCATTTCATAATGTTTCTTGTGGCACAAAATGTCATTCATAATAGGGCATTTCCCTTTTTTTTATGAAACAATCCATTAATCACTCCAGGTGGTCATGTGATCGTCTTCCTTTGAAAATGTACTAAGAGATAACTTTCCTAACCCAAAGGGAAATCCTATAATTCATATTCTTCTTATTACCCTGATTTCTTGCAAGAATTCAAGAGAATATTGATAATCCTTGTGCAGTGTATTCATATATATGTAACACAAATTTCTTGTTATCAAACTTTGTGGATTTACATCTCGAAATCCGAATTAAGATAAGTAATTTCAAATATTCTTTCGCTTTCTTTTTCTGAAGAAACAAACTTGAAACTTCATTTCATTTTCTTATAATGTACCTAAGTTTGAGAACGGTTATCTAATGAATGCACATAACAATTCATGATCTAAAGAAATTGTTACTATAAATACTAAATTATATGGGCTTTATTGTTTGGCGTTATACATTAAAAACTATAAGGATGGCTATTAAACTGGTATTTGGACTATATTATGGTATTAATTAAAAGAAATGCAGAATTTTTATAAATCGTTATTTTTATCGAAATCACTGTAATTTTTTTATTATATTCTAGAAATAGGATTAACAGTTTAGCAAAAAATAAGGAGAGTGAGTTACTTCAAAATACCTTTTTTTTGCTGATACCATATGATATTTATCGCAGGTAACAGTTTGGAAATGAAAAGAAAAAGAAAAAAAAAACTTCGACTGAAAATGTGCAGTGCATATATTAATGGATTACAATTACAATATTGGTAAATTTGTATTAAGAACAATAAGAGGTATCTAATAAAATTCGGAAGTTCATTTTGGTGCAAGGTAAATAATAAGTTTATGTCTGATTTTTCATATATTTTATGTTTTCATTTCGGCAAATAAAGGAATTGTTCTGAATATATATATATCTTTTATACATAATAATTTCATAAAATTTTTATATCATAACGTTTTCTTAATTTAAATATAAATTCTTATTTCATATCACGCTAATAGCGGTTTATGACCTTTACATTAAAAGTAGACTAACATTAATAGTTGAAATAAACCCAAGAATTCCGAAAAGGCTTTATTAAAGTATATCATCGACTTCTTCTAATTTAAAGAAAAATGATGTTTTTGTTCAATTTCCTCCTTAGCAGTTTATAATTAGCTAAATAGAAATTCTTTTTTTATTTTACTTTCAATATCTTTTTTTAATTATCTAAATTTTTTTTTATTTCGAATTCTGAATTTTTTGAAAAAGAACACTTTGGAAAAAGTAATCAAATATATTTTTTTTCATATTACTGGAATTATAATATTACTTATTACTGGAATTTTTTTCATTTTATTTATTTTTCATATTTCAATGTATTTTTTATATTCCTAATAAATCTTTTTTTTTGCATTCTTTTTCCATCATTCCATGATTTTTCTAATGATTTTGATATAAAGTAGAATATTAAAGTGTCTATAACTTGAAAATTCTGGCAGATTTAGAAGTTCGTCAGAAACCAATATCAAAAGTTTCATTTATAGTTTACAATTATAGATACAAGATGTAAATATAGTAATAAGATGGCTATAATTAGAGTGCGAGTGTTTGAAGGACTTAAAAAGAAACATTATTTTGAGACATTAAGGAAACTTGGTATTTGTAAGTCTACAGTATGCGAAAATATTTCACACAATAAAATTCTAGTTAAATTTTTTCGATAGCAACATAATGTTTCCTTTTATATATCTAGGACATGTTTAGTAACTCTGCCTTTTAAATGAACAACTGAATGATATTTTTCTTTATAGACTGGGTCTTTTAAATATCCCTACAATCAGAAGCCACAAGGATTCAAATCGCGAAACATTTCGCGAACAACCGCTAATCTCATCCACAATTCTAACAGGCTGAATAATTTAAGATGGGATTCCTTCTTGCATAAATAATGTTCAATCAATTTTCTTTCTTATCAAGCAGAGTTCTAGAATTTTACTATAAAGTGTGTCTGTTATTGTGTAATGAATTAAACTTGTTGGTGTAAAATTTTGGAAATTAATGCACCAAATCAGATCATCATCAAATTGTAGCAAACGCTGAATGCAATCTATTTCCAAAAATAGCATGCGACTTGGATGAGATCCATATCCTATAATTCTGTATAATGACTTGTCTTGATGAAAGAAAACACATCAGTCTTATCAGTCTTCAAAATCTTTCATATACATAAAATCGTCATCATAAATTTTGGAAAGAATGAAACTGATAAAATCCATTCTTAATCGTTGATCTGGATTTTAATTGCAGAAAAGTTTTCGTTTTATACAATAGAGTCTTAAAATGTACCGGAGGGTTTTGCGCAGTCACTCATAGTACTGATAAGTCTCTTGCAACACTCTCAGGGCTTACATGTAGTTGATTCACTGAACCCTAAATCAATTACATCCCTAATTTCTTTCATAACTTCCTGTTTCACAACCTTATTCCTCCAACTCTAGGAAACACTCCGCGCTTTTCTGTAGTTTCAAAAGTATTAATCATTTTCGTCACACCATTCACAAACGTTGGCTCTTTTCTCAAATCTTTAGGTGACAATATTCATCCAAAGCACAGGTATGGTTGCCATTATTTTGATAAAAACATTTTAATCATTGAGCACATTGTATCTTCAACAAAGTCGTAATTACATTTGCATTCATATTACTTTTGTAAGCAAGAGGTTTTTATGAAATGATAGGCATTTGCACAGAATTAAGGAGAAAAAGTGTTTTAACGAAATACAGCGCCATCTATCGAAAAATGAATTAAATGTAGGCACTTGCATATAATTACGGAGAAAAAGTGTTTTAACAAAATACGACGCCATCTATCGAAAAATGAATTAAATGATTTTGTTACGTAAACTGTTTTCTTTGCTCTAAACATTACAAATACAAAGTTTCTTCACTATTCTTCTAATATAGTTTCTTCTAGAGTCCTTCAAATACTTTGATTTTAATTTTAACCGTCATGTATGTAATTAACCCTTAACGGGGAGGCGAAAATTTAAGACAGCACTGGGAAAGTACGGTCTGCGAGACTGCATTTTCTTTGCACTCAAATTAAATTTAGAAATGAATATATTTGTATGAAAATCAATCAATATATTCTTCAAATATTCTTCTTGATATATAATATACTTTAGAAATTTTTAAAAATATAACATCATTGAAAAAAATAATTACGTTTGAACATAGATTTTCTTCTCAAATTGCATATTACAACAAATAATATTTTTTTAAAAAATCATATTACAATTTTTTAAAACCATATTTATTTTTCCAGTGTGAAAAATTATATGAAAAATAAATGACAATGGTTAACACATAATAATGGGTAAAGGGCAATGGGTAATAAATGACACTCCCTTTTTTATGAGCATCATTTCAAAGCAGAAACATGTGAACATTCATAGATGGTTTACTAGGACACTTTAAACATACAGGTTAAGTGCTAGTATAAAAATCAGCCTGTAAATTCTGTAGATATTTCTCTTAGTATATTAATATATATATTTTTTTAAATTTCAAAATCCATTATCTCTAGAAAAATTAATTATACTTGAACATACATATCAGAATCAGCTGAATCCGAACTTTTATGGAAAAAAATATCTTCTGTACAATTATCCTCATCACTAAAGTCATTCTCTGCTTCATTTAAAAGTCTCTGGAGCTCTGCTTGCTCACAATTATCAGTAGATTGGTTGATAATTCGAGGACCTTGTTTTAGAGCCATCTGCTAATCCTTGCATAAAATTGGAATACTAAAAGGGATGTAACGGTTCACAAACGTCGCACAAACAAGTGGCTGAAATATTTAAAAAATCATCCGTTAAAACCAGTTGAAAAAGTACACATGTAGTAGAAGTCACGAAACAAGAAGCCAAAATGTCAATCCATTCGATTGAGCTAAACAAACAATAGGAACTGAAAGTCCATCCTTTGTGGTCTGAAATAACGCACCTCCCCAGTTAAGGGTAAAGAAAGATAGAGAACTTTTAAAAAGCTACAACGCCATCTGTCGATATTATAGAACGAAATGTTTTTGTGGTGTAATTCAAGATAATGTTTTTCTTACACAATTTGCAAATATATTTCAACATTATTGATTTCTAGAACACTACTACTTGATATATATAGGTAGTGGTTCAATACTTATGATGGTGATATAGCACGAAAATAAAAATCACTTATCTGAAAGTCACCACATTTGGATGGTTAAATCAAATCGAGCAATCTTTTCTGAATGCCTTTCGAGCATTCTGTGTACAGATTGGCCACATTTGTATTGTTAAAGCAGATCGAGCCTTCTTTCCTGAATGACCTTTGAGCATTCTGTGTACAAATTGGCCACATTTGGATTGTTAAAGCAGATCGAGTCTTTTTTCCTGAAGACCTTTTGAACATTTTATGTACAAATTGGCATAAATAATACCACAAAAATATCCACAATTTGGATTCTAACCCATGTTGAAGTAAATCAAAAATCTATAATAATATTCTCTCTTCACAATGAAATAAATAGGGTAAAATACAGTTGTGTGAAAAAGTACTAAACTTTATGAGCCACTCCTTGTCGAAATACAACTTTCGGAACATTCATCATTCACTAAAATTCCTTCAAACACCTTGTAAAGTATTTTCACCTCAAGCAAATTCCTTTCATTCGCTAATGTCAGGGTCTAATGCCTTAGACAATCTGTACTAACATTATTGGTTCCGACAGCAGAGCTAATCGATGTAACTGCCGTTCGATATTCTGGTTCGGTACTTTTCGTTACTCTACTTCAGTAAACCTTTTGCTTCCTCTTCTCAAGAGGATGGGGAAACCTATCGGTTTATTGTATTTAGCAAGCGAGCAAAAAGAATTTAGGTTTAGCGAAATTTTCGGAATAGTGAAACTTTGCCCACTTTTCGAAAAAATTCGAAATTCTTCATTTTCGGCGATGGCCCAGTCATATAATTTTGTAAAGGGGTTATACGAATTAGTATTACATATTGTAGCATCAGATGTCGACGGAAAATAGGCAGATTGCCCACGAATTTTTTGAACAATTTAGGAAAAAAATATTTTATCCAAATTGAGTTGAAATTTAAACTCCATTAATATAGAAAATGTTCTAGAACATGATATATATCTGCTTATCAAGAGAATTTTTCCCGTTCTGTACTGATTATATTATGTTATAAATTTGTCGCCTTATATCGTCATTATTATTTAATACCCTTACGTTATTATTTATCGTCATTAAATTATAAACTTAATAAAATTTTAATCGGGTTGTATTCATATTTACCATTGCAGTTTTTCAGAACTTCGATACCTTCTTATTTAACATTTTGTGGGAAAAAAGGAATTTGATGAAAAACAATGCAAATAGAATTACTGCCATTTCATTTCCGTTTTCATGTATTTTTAATATACTGCGTATCATAGTTTAAAAACTTTCAGCTTTTGTGTTTTTTTAACTATACAAATTATAGGAATATTTATCAATAAAATAATTTCTATTTTTCTTCGTCTTGATTGTAAAGAGTAAAACAATTTATTAAAATCCAATCTTTTATTAGTTTTTCCTTCCATAAATTTATATCCAAATCTGTATTCATTATAGGTAAATTAGTATTGTTACACAAAATTAGTAAGATTTCTTTACAAATTTCAGAAGAGTACAGAAGCATATGCCAAGAATCGTCATATGACATTTTAGGCCTATTTCAGACTTGTACTTCTTAATGTGAGAGTAGAGAAAATTTTTCTTGGTCTGTATTTCGAATAAATAAGTACTGGGTTATTGATATTTACAAACAAATATTAGAAACAGCTCTTTAAATGTGTGCCTTAATTACTCATATATGTTTATTAATTGCTCACACTTCTTTTACTAATATTAATCAGTTTCTTTAAGTCAGATTTTAATTCCTAATTTGCTGAATAAATGAAATTTCAGTAGAAATTTTTAACATAATATTGAAATTTTCCTAATAATTTTCTTAATAGTAGATACAGATTAATAAAATTACTCTCAATTTAATATATTTACTCTGGATATATTTCGAAAATTAAAGTATTCCTTCGAAAAATTAAAAACAGCAGACAAAACCTTATTATTCTAACATTCAATTAATTCAATATAAATTTTAATAAATGCCACTCAGCATAATGTAATATTAAAAACCTTAAATTTTATGGACAAAAAAGATATAAATTTTCCAAAAATGATGTAATTCTTTCCTTAAATAACATCACTCTTATTGTTTGAAGAAAAAGGAGTTTCAGAGCTTTAAAAGCATAATAAAAAATACACATCTCATATAAAAATGTTCACAATCATGCCATTACAAAAAATAAACATCTTTACAAAAAAGCATATCAGGGCTTTCAAAGGCTGTTATATTATTATAATGTTCTGTTTTTAACACACATCTTATTAAATATTACAATTAACATAGAATAACGTTTTGAAATTTATCTTACAAGGAAAGCTTATGAATTTTAGACAACAATCATAATATTTCCATTAAACAACACTCTTTTCATTCAAAATATGTGTGTGCGTGGGGGGGGCTTAAAAATTTCACAAAAATTAGTATTCTTGTTTGAAAAAATAGAACTATAGTAAAATATAATGTTATAAAATATAAATCCCCTGAACCATGTTTCAAACCGTCTGAAACAAAAGATTGCATCCGTTCAAAAATCACATAAGGATTCACGTTCTAATTCTGTGATTAAATTAATAAGGCAGAAAATTAAGATGACATAAAAGTGCACTGTACAAATTAGATTCAAGTTTGAGGTTTAAAATGAATATGCACAATGTTTCAAGCCAAATGTTTTGAGAGTAAACGCCCATCTTGCTTTGTGATATGAAGAAAACTTTCATTTATCATTATTCACTGAAATCTTCCTATAACAATATTCTTATGTTAGTTTATTATATTTGGCGATTACTATTCAACAAGGACTAATAAAGTTGATATTTTTTACATAACAAACTACCATAAGAATTCCACACTGCTTCATGAAATCTATTTACAGCTATTTGAATATTGAAGTTTTGCTTAGTTCCAAACTACTATTAAAAATACTCGGTAGAAGGTTCGCCGTGTCTCTAAAGTATGCAGATGAACAAATGACAGAAACAGTAATCAAACAAAAAAAATTAATCGAGAGCTAAAATATACTCAACCACCAAAGGGATAAATAATTAAATACGGAAACTGCTTTTCATGTCTTCCGTAATTATTTTCTTATTAAAAATGGCTTTGGCATTAATTTAATTCTTATCTAAAAATTATTTTTAATTATATTAATTTGTTTTTCTGTGTATACTTTTTCACATTTTAAGAATTTTTATAAATTTAATTTGCTACGCGCAGTTTGATATAGTATTTTTAGTGTTATAATACAATTCAAATATTCAATTGAATTTCAATTCCATTTTTATATCTCAACATACACACTTTTTAAATGACATATGTAATAATTCGTATCATATTAAATCAATTAAATTCATGTTTTTCATTTGTATCAAATAAAAATCAGAAATCAAGAAATATAAATGCATTCCATATTAATTGCTTAACAGCCTAACAAATCAATAACCTGGGTGACCAAGCTATTCGCTAAAGTTTACTGATTCTAAAAAAAATTCAGCCATTCTATATCTGTATATTGAACCCTTGTGAGTTTTCTTAAGAATGAGATTTAAGTAACAACAATTTAAATATTCTTTAAAAATCAGTCGCATATATTATATCTGACCTTTTCTCCTCATGTTTATAGAATACTAGCCGCCTTTGGCGACCAGCCGGTTCGCTAGTATTACCGCTCGCTACAATTTTCAATTAAATATTTTAAGTAACTGGTCTCTTAAAGGATTCTCAAACAAAACATTTTTAATCTTCAAATTTTGATAGTCATACCAAACTTATATTGTTTAGATCGTTTCGTTCAATTTACTATATATATTTTGCTAATTTGCTGCCATTTCCGGTAAAACTTCAACTTTAATTAAAAATGTAAATGACGAAATTGCAATTAATATTAAGATATTTTTTAATAAAACCAAGAGTTTTATTTTATTAATCATCTTTATTGTTAATTATTAATTATTATTATTATTATTGAATATGAGTATTGCAAACAGAATCGCTCGGTATTTAAGTCTTATGTTAACTACAAAATATTTTTCATAGTTTATGTAATATCTCAAACAATAATTCAACAAAAATTTCTGAGATTCAGTATAAAATTTAGTTTTTAGTTTTGCTTTCAAAAGGATTGAAATGAAATCAATAATAATATTTTGTTCCTGCTTATAAATATATTTCAAAAATTTTGAAGTCTAAATTTAATGCAGTAAGGTATCATATTCTGATAAATATTCTGGACACACCAAATTTTAAATAAATGAATGAATGTTTCTATTTTCCACGATCAACTAAGACTTATTTATGAAGTTTTAAATGTTAAAAATTTAGAAAAACTCACCATTTTCATAATCTTAGGCCAATTAATCTTCAGAAACCTGCGCGCTGATTGGCGTATTTTCTTTGAAACGATCGATGA
Source organism: Argiope aurantia (assembly GCA_026543865.1). Taxonomy (NCBI): domain Eukaryota; kingdom Metazoa; phylum Arthropoda; class Arachnida; order Araneae; family Araneidae; genus Argiope; species Argiope aurantia. Next base: position 26,423 of record JAPMOR010006627.1, read on the forward strand.
AAAATCTGAAATTATCCTTTTTTTATTGAATAGTGATATTCAAATCTTCATAAATCAGTCAGTTTAAGTGATTTGAAATTAACTCTTAAAAGTCAGTGATTTAGTTGATTGGAAATTAACTCTATGACCACCATAAAATTTGTGCTTACAAAAATACTACATAGAAAACACATCAAAAGTAAACATAACATTTCAATAGTTGCCAAAAACAAAAGAGAGAAAAATGCAATTAATAAGCAGACGATATTTAGAAAAGTACAGATATTTAGACTGGAAAATGAAATTATCTGAAATTAAAAACACGCGCAGACGATATTTACAAAAGTAAAAATATTCAAACCTGAAAAGGAAAATATATGATTTATTCCATCAATAAATGCCATAAGTTTGTTTACATCTTCATTATTTTATGAGTCATTAAATATCAAAATGGATCCGGGACTGAATAACCAAGCTGTGTAGAGAGTGTAAAAGATCATAAAATAATTGTTATTGAATTTATTTTTTAGAAAAAATAATATTTCATATTTGTTTCATTTCTTACAGAGACTTGCCGAAAATTATAATTTTGCAGATTTCATTTCTAAAAAGATTTAATTTATTTTCAGTTAGAGCTTTAATTAATGTGATGGCAACACTTTGAAAAAAGCTATTTTTTTCTCATGAATGCGAAACGTGCTTAATCCTCATTTTTATTTTTGACGAAAAAAATTATTGAAAAACATAGTTAAAATATTTATTTAAAAATTCATTAAAAATAGAAATTTAATTTTAAGATTAAAACAGTAGTATCATTTAAAAGATAAATTTTTTATCTTTAACTTCATGTAAAAATCTTTTTTGTGCGGTAATATTTTCGGCAGTTATAGCAGAAACACGTCAAAATTTCACTTAATTTTTAAATAAATAAAATTCTAGTTAAAAATTCGAAATAATAACCCCCAGGTGCACATTCCCGGCCTCCAAGGTATACACGTGCCAAATTTGGTAGCTGTATGTTGAATGGTCTGGTCTGTAGAGCGCCAACACACACACACACACACACACACATTGAGCTTTATTATAAGTATAGATAAAATAACTTGAAGATATTATAAATGATAAACGCTGGAAAGAACAAAACAGAGAAATAATCTCAAACTCACTTCGTCATTTTTTCCAAAAAAGCTAAAATATAATATTTTATTCATATTTTATCTTTGATTTTTCAAATAGAAAACTATAAAGGAAATAGCAAAAATGTAAGATATGTTTGATAAAAATGTCTTTATTACTTTCAGCGAGACGGGTGTTCTACTGTTACTGGCAATCAGAATAAGAATAGATTACACTCTTCATCAAAAGTTCCTTCATAATCGAAACAATAAACAATCGAGCAAGAACAATGATGGTAAAAGAAAAAGACTGAAGTCAATAATCAGGAGAAGAGAAATATAAGTAGAAATAGATAGTTTGAATCGTGGAAATATCATTCGAATGTTTAGGCAGCTGCTAAATTCCACAGGAACTAAAGACAGATGTTGTATCAAGAAGAAAGAAAAATATATTAACGAATGAATAAATCCTGGAAGAATGAAAATATTACCATTAAATTGCAATATTTCAGGAAATCTAAAAAGTAGGATATAGAGGCATGTAAAAGGTACATTAAGAGGTGGTGTTGATGTAAGATATTAAATGATTAATTGAACCATTATGTCATATTAATAGGTTATAGTCAATCATATAAATGAAGCCATTCATCGGTTCAATTAACAATTGTATAGATCAATTCAATTAACCTATATAATGGATTGGTCAAATTCGAAGTCGAAGATCAGTTTCACTTAACAAAGAAGGGAGCGAGTTCGAATTTGACCAATCCATTATATAGGTTAATTGAATTGACATATACAATGGTTAATTGAACCGATGAATGGCTTAATTTATATGATTGACTATAACCTATTAATATGACATAATGGTTTAATTAATCATTTAATATCTTACATCAACACCACCTCTTAATGTACCTTTTACATGCCTCTATATCCTACTTTTTAGATTTCCTGAAATATTGCAATTTAATGGTAATATTTTCATTCTTCCAGGATTTATTCATTCGTTAATATATTTTTCTTTCTTCTTGATACAACATCTGTCTTTAGTTCCTGTGGAATTTAGCAGCTGCCTAAACATTCGAATGATATTTCCACGATTCAAACTATCTATTTCTACTTATATTTCTCTTCTCCTGATTATTGACTTCAGTCTTTTTCTTTTACCATCATTGTTCCTGCTCGATTGTTTATTGTTTCGATTATGAAGGAACTTTTGATGAAGAGTGTAATCTATTCTTATTCTCATTGCCAGTAACAGTAGAACACCCGTCTCGCTGAAAGTAATAAAGACATTTTTATCAAACATATCTTACATTTTTGCTATTTCCTTTATAGTTTTCTATTTGAAAAATCAAAGATAAAATATGAATAAAATATTATATTTTAACTTTTTTGGAAAAAATGACGAAGTGAGTTTGAGATTATTTCTCTGTTTTGTTCTTTCCAGCGTTTATCATTTATAATATCTTCAAGTTATTTTATCTATACTTATAATAAAGCTCAATGTGTGTGTGTGTGTGTGTGTGTGTTGGCGCTCTACAGACCAGACCATTCAACATACAGCTACCAAATTTGGCACGTGTATACCTTGGAGGCCGGGAATGTGCACCTGGGGGTTATTATTTCGAATTTTTAACTAGAATTTTATTTATTTAAAAATTAAGTGAAATTTTGACGTGTTTCTGCTATAACTGCCGAAAATATTACCGCACAAAAAAGATTTTTACATGAAGTTAAAGATAAAAAATTTATCTTTTAAATGATACTACTGTTTTAATCTTAAAATTAAATTTCTATTTTTAATGAATTTTTAAATAAATATTTTAACTATGTTTTTCAATAATTTTTTTCGTCAAAAATAAAAATGAGGATTAAGCACGTTTCGCATTCATGAGAAAAAAATAGCTTTTTTCAAAGTGTTGCCATCACATTAATTAAAGCTCTAACTGAAAATAAATTAAATCTTTTTAGAAATGAAATCTGCAAAATTATAATTTTCGGCAAGTCTCTGTAAGAAATGAAACAAATATGAAATATTATTTTTTCTAAAAAATAAATTCAATAACAATTATTTTATGATCTTTTACACTCTCTACACAGCTTGGTTATTCAGTCCCGGATCCATTTTGATATTTAATGACTCATAAAATAATGAAGATGTAAACAAACTTATGGCATTTATTGATGGAATAAATCATATATTTTCCTTTTCAGGTTTGAATATTTTTACTTTTGTAAATATCGTCTGCGCGTGTGGTTAATTTCAGATAATTTCATTTTCCAGTCTAAATATCTGTACTTTTCTAAATATCGTCTGCTTATTAATTGCATTTTTCTCTCTTTTGTTTTTGGCAACTATTGAAATGTTATGTTTATTTTTGATGTGTTTGTTCAATGTAGTACTTTTATATGTGATGTTTTATTCGATCGGATATTAAGGAGAATGCATACACCACAAGAGAAAGCACAGATTTTATGGTGGTCATAGAGTTAATTTCCAATCAACTAAATCACTGACTTTTAAGAGTTAATTTCAAATCACTTAAACTGACTGATTTATGAAGATTTGAATATCACTATTCAATAAAAAAAGGATAATTTTAGATTTTCCATCGATCGTTTCAAAGAAAATACGCCAATAAGCGCGCAGGTTTCTCAAGATTAATTGGCCTAAGATTATGAAAATGGTGAGTTTTTCTAAATTTTTAACATTTAAAACTTCATAAATAAGTCTTAGTTGATCGTGGAAAATAGAAACATTCATTCATTTATTTAAAATTTGGTGTGTCCAGAATATTTATCAGAATATGATACCTTACTGCATTAAATTTAGACTTCATAATTTTTGAAATATATTTATAAGCAGGAACAAAATATTATTATTGATTTCATTTCAATCCTTTTGAAAGCAAAACTAAAAACTGAATTTTATACTGAATCTCATAAATTTTTGTTGAATTATTGTTTGAGATATTACATAAACTATGAAAAATATTTTGTAGTTAACATAAGACTTAAATACCGAGCGATTCTGTTTGCAATACTCATATTCAATAATAATAATAATTAATAAATAACAATAAAGATGATAAATAAAATAAAGCGCTTGGCTTTATTAAAAAATATCTTAATATTAATTGCAATTTCGTCATTTACATTTTAAATTAAAGTTAAAGTTTTACCGGAAATGGCAACAAATTAGCAAAATATATATACTATTTTGAACAAAACGATCTAAACAGTATAAGTTTGGTATGACTATCAAAATTTGAAGATTAAAAATGTTTTGTTTGAAAATCCTTTCAGACCAGTTACTTAAAATAGACCAGTTACTTAAAATATTTAATTGAAAATTGTAGCGAGCGGTAATACTGGCGAACCGGCTGGTCGCCAAAGGCGGCTAGTTAATAATATAGAAAATTTGTGTGTGTGTGTGCGTGAATGTGTGTGAGCGCATGCATGTGCTCAGCAAATCAGACAACATTTGGCAAGTAAGTTTCCCGACTAAGAGATCACGAGAAAGGTGTCTATTGGTCAAAATATTATAGAATTTGAAACATGGATAATTTAAATAATGCGCTTGATAGTTATTAAACAAAGAACTTTAATACAAATTTTTAACAATGTGTGGCGTTGTAATACAAATAAAACCATTTAATAGGCCTTATATTATAAAATAGTAGTCTTAAAACTACGCAGTATGTCCTCTTTCATGTTCAACAGAATATTCTAATCGCAGTGCCTTGTTTTCAACTCGAGTAAGCCTTCTAGAATATCATGAATGTAAAGCCGAATGCCATTGTTTTGATCTAGTACAGATTCTGTCCTTTATGATAGATATTGTCCTTTCGGAAACTTTACAACCCAAAATCACAGGGTGTGTAATCAGGTGATCGAGGAGGTCATCCTATTCTAAAATGACACATGTGAATCTGAGAAATGCTGTCTTAGTACTTACTTTTCATGACGATCAATGTGAGAAGGTGCGCCATTATGAATGAAAATGATGCTTTGCAAACATTCATGGTATTGAAGTTGTGGGATTACAAAATCATTCAACATATCAAGATACCATTGTGCTTGACGGAACAAGTTATGATTCCATTTGCAGTTTTCTCTTCGAAAAAAAATATGATCTAATGATAAAGATAACCATAAAACCACATCATATTGCCACTTTTTTCACGAGGCGACGATTGTTCTTGGATAACATGTGTGTTTTCTCCTGCCTGCTTCCGATAATTGTGGGAAATGACGACTTTTTAATATAATATTGAAATTTGTCACTACGCGTGCTCATGGTCAAGTATGATCAACTTCCATTCTAGCAAGAAATTCAAATGCAAAGATTTAATGAGCCTCTGGTTCACCGTCTTGCAATAGGTATACAGACTTGATTTTGTAGGGATAAATACCCTGTAGGAGTATTTCGTACATGACATATCCAGTACACAGAAAAAAGCTAGCACACTTACATTATCTTCTGATGATTGATTATTAACTTTAATGACAACAGTAGTGGCATTTTCGATGCTAGAAAATGGGATTCGCACTTCCTTCTCTACCTGGAAGAATGACAAGTTGTTCAGTTGTTTCAAATTTTTATATTAAGACGCATGGAGATATTGGACCATTTCGTATAAGCTTCATACGACCGAATTATTTTATAACTGCAAGAGAATTCTAATGATCCTGGAAGAGCAATCTCACCACTTACACTTTTCTTTACAGCATAGTCATAATGTGTAGATAATCAACTTCTGGGATTAGAGATGCTTGTATAGAATCCAATTTCTTGTCCAAAGAATAATAATACTAATAAGAATTTACTAAAATGCAAATGATGTTCACACTTACATTTATTTAAAAAAATTCCATTTGTGTATCGACAGAAATATTTGTATATTTTTGTAATTATATTTTATTTACTAAATGTCAAATGATCATTTGAACTATCTGTAACTTAAATTTTATTTCATTTTTTTCCAGTAAAACACTTTCTAGAATCGTCTGAATTGGGAATCTTATTTCTTGCTATCCCTGTATAAATATTGAAAATGGAATAATTTTTTTTAGTGACCACAATAGAAAGCAGAGGTTTTATGAAAATATTGTCATAAGAACGAAGTTACTTAGTAGTACAAAGTATTGTAGGATATCTTTACTTTGTTATTCGGTACTCTCTATGCTATACAATATATTAAAGATAAAGTAATAATGTCTATTTTCTCTATTAATAAATTAGACATCGGAAATGTGATTAAAATCAATGCATTATATTATAGAAATTCATAGATTGGTATTTTTGAGTGCTTGCGAAAGATAGATAGACTTCCTTCAAACATATATTTGTAGAATCTTTCATCCAATAGACTTTCCTAGTGAAGAATGCTACAAACCAAATTCCATACCTACAGCTCATCCCGTTTTTCTAATAAACATGTTCACATACCGGAAGATCTAATTCCAAAAATTCTGTCTACAGGATCAAGTAGCGTTGAGATTTGAAAATTCATCAAAACTCTAATACTGTTTTTTTTTTTTTTTTTGACGATTATGGTATTTTTTCTTTGCATACTTCTTTTATCAGGAAATTAAAATTGTCTAAAATTTAAATATGTATGTTTTTTCTGATTCTTTATCCTAATGAGAAAAACATATCAGGAAAATTCTGATACTGAGATCATATATTACATAAAGAATAATGATATAATCGTTGAATGAACCAAATGAAACAAGTGTATGGTAGAAGCTCTCAGTATCAGTTGAAAATAAAATGTCTCGCTTCCATCATCAATCTTTGCTGATATTATAAAAAAATGCATCTAGAGTTCAGTCTTAAACTCCAGTGTCCATAGTTTTATCCAATAATTGATTTCACAAAAACATCAGAAATCGTTTGAGAAAACCTAAAGCGAGATGAAAAATTACCGGCTTGAAAATACTTTTGATGCTATATTTGCTCTTATGTATTTTAAGTTATTATTTTGCCTTGTGTTTGTAATTCATGAAAGAAAAATGATAATTAATTTCATTTCTTATTTGGCTGGCCGAGCTTTCGGGAATGTAAAAGTTCATTTTTTATTGTGTTGTCTTAGAAATAAACAAAATTCGTTTAGTTTTGATTACAGTAATAAAATATTTTATAAATATTTATCTATGTTTTAAAGTCTTAAATTTTGTCTTCAAAACCTACTTGTGAGCGTGCGTGTGTGTACTAAATTTTTACTAACTAAATTTTTGTGTACTAAATTTTTACATTTTACAGCAATAATTTCAGAAAACTTTATTACACAAAATTAATATTTACACCATTTTAAAATTTAATTCTGTTTAATTGCATCAATTTCATTGACATGCGCATTTTTTTAATGAAATTTAACAATTTATTTAAATAATAATTTTTTGCATGATTTTCAACAATGGATTTCTTTGCTAAACTAAAATTTAAACATTTTTATTGGTCAAATATTTAATCACTTGTTTTATTTCTATTGTTGAAAATTAAAGAAGATTGTTTCCGTTTAGTATATGTGCAGTTTATATGAGAAATAGAAAAATGAAATTTAGTTTAAAGAATATTTATCAGGAAGATTATGCTTTTGATAGCACTATGATGTTAACTACAAAAGGTTTTAAAAGTTAGAAAAAATGGGCTTTTTTGGCTAAAAAAAAGGTATAAAGCAAAGATAAATTCATTAAACGGTATATCGTAAGATTTGCTTAAAACTTTGTAGAAAGCGTAAGAAATATATTATCTAGCTCTTAAAATAAATATAAGCTGTATTTTTATCTATTCTTTAATTACTGGAGATAAACTCATAATATTTTTTTGTTGCATTGTGAAGCACTAAAAAAACTGTTAAATAATTTTAAATGAATATATTATTTATTCTATAGTTCGAAAATTGCAGAACTTATTATACCAAATTTGAAAAAAAAAAAGAAAATGCAGTCAAATTTAATTTAATAGGATTTTTATAAGAAAATCCTTTCAAAGATAAGAATTTCAGAAAGTAGCATTAAAACGCATTTAAATGCAAACATAAAAATCCTAGCAATTATCCTTAAAAAATGGATTTAGAAACAAGAAAAAACAAAATATAATAATAAGAAAGAAAATAATGAAAATGAATATATTATAAAGAAAGACATTTCGAATATTAAATAAAAAATGGCAGTTTTTCGCAGAACTCTATCTTAGATTTTCTTTAACAAACTGAAGTTGAAACAGGCAAAATATAAAAAAATAAATATATTTAAATAAGATTTCTTTAACTCAGGAATGCTGAAAAAAATGTCACAGACAAAGTTATGAACACACAAGGTATATATCACAAAAAGTATATAAAGACAATTTTAAGTTTCTTGCTCCTTAAAAATTTATTTTAAATTTGACTATTTATCTTTAACGGACAACGCAGTTTTAAATGCTTTAATGAGTTTCAGTAGTTTTGTATAGACATTTATTATGTTGCCAGATGAAAATTTAAAAATAAACTTGAATTTAAAATCACTCAGTAACTGTTTACTTTACTGCTACAAAAAGGAAAAAAATAATAATGTTTTCAAAAAGTATAATGTTATAATTATTTTGTAAAAATAAATTTTTTGCTTTCATTATTTTAAAAGCTATGATTTTCTTCCCAATTTATACTGTTACAAGCTGCAGTGCCGACATCGTCAGAGAAATTTCATTTTTTTAAACCAAAAATAAAATAAGTGTTTATATATATATATATATATATATATATATATATATATATATATATATATATATATATATAT
>JAPMOR010006627.1:35320-52790 GCA_026543865.1 Argiope aurantia
TATATATATATATATATATATATATATATATATATATATATATATATTTCTTGCAAACAAATGCCATTGAAAAGATACAGTGGCCAATTTATTGTTTCTGAAATAACAATTTCTTCCCAAAGTATTAATCTAGCCTGAGTCGTTCCCCGAAAAAATGTATTTTATCAAATAAAATTAAGACTTTTTCTAACATCTTTCATAAAATCAAAAGGCAAAAAAAAGAGTAATTGGACACCTACACATACAGAGTGAAGACCTGATTTTTTGAACTATCTGTTCTTTACTCAAGGGAAAGAGAACTGCAGACTTTGAAACTTTTTTCTTAAGGATTGAATTCTATCAAATGTCCTTAATATAAATCACCTCTCTTGGATTCTCAAATATCTACTACTCTAGTTCCAATTTTTGTTCTTTTGAAGAGTGGGTATCTCTATTTAGAATTAAACTGAGAGTCATGAAATGAATAGAAAAAAAAGAAAAGACCTGACATCATCTATTTTTAGCCAAACTGATAGTGAAAGACAAATATTTTTGCAGATGTCGAAAAAAATTGAATTATAGTTTGTTGTTTTTTATATTAAGCAAGTATAAATTTATTATTTTTATGAGGAAAAGGCTTTTCGAAATTCCATAAAAAATGAAATTACACAGCCTAAAATTTACAACTAAAGATTTTAAATATTAACGATTATTTTTATATTTTCATGAATTAAATACATTTTCAGACGATTTTATTACAAACATATATTGACATAAATATGATTCATAACTTTAAAAAAATGATTTTTTTTCTGTTTATAAGAAAATAAAATTATGAAATGATATTATATATATAAATTGATATATTTAATAAAATAATCAAAAAATATACACAGAATGCATACATAGTTCCTAAATTTTATGAATTTAAAATATATGTAAAATTTTCTGTTTTATTTTCATGATATAAATAGTTCATGTGAAAACAGGAATACTTAAAGTTCTAAAATTCGTATGTTAAGTCTTAAAAGAAAACTTTCATACTCATTAGTCTGTAAAGTATCTTTCCAACTAATTTTTTTACCTTGTAATGTTTTTATCAATAAAGTTAAAAATATTATTATAACTAGATTATTTCCATACAATATATGTTAGGTTTTCAATAAAAGTTTCACCATTTTTTATCTGGAATGCTTCAAGCATTATTTAATCTATGAAATTAGTGTATAATTTTTTTCATTTTTATATTTTAATGCTTTAATTGATACATTTACGGTTAACATCAGAAAGGTATTAAATTTCTACTGCATTTCGAATTTAAAATATCATAGAAAGAATACAATATGTAAAACGTTTGAAAGTCAATTTTATCAGTATTACTGTGAAACAAAAGTGCATGCAAAATATTAAAAAAAAAGTGATTATCCGTGTTCTCAGAAAAAGTAATGTCTTCAAAATTTGATATAAATTTCAGCTACCACATCTCTGCAAAAATCGCACAGCACTTGAATAAAGAGTTTTGATTGATTTTAATAAAAACTAAAATGAGTATTTATTGTTAGTTAAATTTTTCGTATTCATTTGAAAGAACCAATGTCATATTGATAATATATTAAAAAAATTTATTGAAAACACCAAAAAATTTTTACTCGTTTTATTTAGTTATTACGCAAATTTATGCTACGTATCTAATAAGCATAGGTAGACACGTATCATTAGACATCGGTATCAGATTTCGATATCATACTTTCTATACAGTCTTATTGCATTTAAAACGATTTTAAGTAATGACCAAATTAATACTATTCTGATAGATAAATTTCGAGTATGAAATGAGGCAAAAAGGTAATTATGGTAATTTTTAAAGCAATTTTAAAGTTTAATCGGTTTATTGTTCCTAATGGTTTCATAACAGATTGTTAATGAATATATATATAAAATAATTAACTACTAGAAATTACTAAATGCTAAATAAAAAAAATATTTCCAAATATAGACTTGATTTTATATTAAAAATTCCTTTCTATATCGATAAACTTGCGTGAATGAGAAAAAGGTCAGACTGAAAACTCACTAACAAAATGCTAAATAAAAATCAAAATATTAACAAATGTAGACTTGGGTTTCATCTTAAAAAATCCTGCCTAGATCGCTAAACTTGTGTGGCTAAGAAAAAGTTGAGACGGAAAACACACGTTCCATGGCATACTAATCGAACTTTTTGCATTATAAATTTTTATAGTTCCAAAAAAGAATATATCGTCAGATAGTGATAGATATAGTGATAAATCAATTAACTAGTTAAGTGTATAATCAATTTTACGAAGAATTATTTTTTTAACGAATGTTAAATGTATTGAATGTTTGGACCAATACGATCCACTTATAAACATATAAGATATATTTTGGACAGTTTTTCGTAGCCTAAAGATGCTATCATCTGACTAATTTGATACGGCACTTTCCTCTCCAAATTTAAGCAGCATAGCAGTCAGGGGATTTATCATTTGGAATGGTTATTTGACGTTATACAAGACCAGATAATACTTCGAATCTCTGATAGAGATTCTTTATCCTGATACCCTTTAGCCATGTTAATCCTTAAATGGGAAGGTCAAAATATAAGACTTAACTGAGGAAGTGTGGTCGACCAGACAGCAATTTCTTTACACTCAAATTAAATTTTCTAAAGAAAGTTTTAATATTTAAATCAGCCAATATATTCTGCAGATATTTTCTTGATATATAAATATGATTTAGAATTTTTTTTCAAAATACATTATAATTGAAATAAAGTAATTCTATCATAAATTGTCTTCTCAAATTAGAAGTTACAGCAAATAATATTCTTGAAAAAAACATATTACTTTTTACTTTTTATATCATATATACGTTTTTAGTATACAAAGGTATATAGAAAGCAATATAACGGGAAATTCAACAATTATAAAAAAAATGACAATGGGTAAAATTGGCCCCTTTTTTCTACAACATTTTCTGCATAGAAACTAGCATTAAACGTGCATTTAAGTTAATACAATTAAGGCATTTTAAACATACAGATTAAGTATTAGTATAAATTATGTATATATTTCTCTTGGTATATTAATATACTTTAGAATTTTTTCGAAATACTTTATCACTACAAATATTAATTATATTTGAAGATGCATATCAGAATCAGCCGAATGCGAACTTGCATCAAACAAAATCTTCGGTACAGTTATCTTCATCACTAAAATCACTTTCTGCTTCATTTAAAAGATTCTGGAGCTATGCTTCATAACGAGGATCAGTATATTGGATACTATTTCGAGTGCTAAGCCTTGCATAATGCAAGAGTACTAAAAGGGGGTAGCGGTGTCGCTGATGTCGCGCAAAGAAATAGCTGAAATATTTCAAAAAGTATCCTCTGAAACCGGTTGAAAAAGTACACGTGTTTTGAAGGTCACGAAACAAGAAAATTCAGGGTCAATCCATTTGATTGATCTAAAATTAGAATAGATTTGAACGAAAGTCCATGTTTAGCGGTCTGAAATAACGCACCTCCCCAGTTAAGTGTTAAACTAGCCTAAACAACCTTATACTATGAAAAGTAAGACACAGAATAAATAAGAGTATTTCGCACACGTGTATACTTCAGTTATTTTGAAAATGAATAAATAACTACTTTTTAAAATATATATATATAAATTAAATTAAATTTGAGAAAACAAGTATTTTAATTTTATTATATCATTATGTAGATTTTTCACCTGCTAATGGCAAACTAATTAATTGAATAAAATATAGTTTAGATAATAAATTATCCGCTATTTCCAAAATTAGAGCAATTTTTCTCCCAAATAAGTAATTTATAAAATTAGCGAAGTAAATATATGTCCTTCTAGCTTTTTCTCGTAAATTTCGTATTGATCAGAACAGTGTCAAACTTAATTACATGAATTCATTGTAGCTCTTAAAAGATAAAATGCACCCAAAAATTTCTTTCCATAATCAAATTTTCTTTCACGTCTTATCTCTCAAAGGCTATTAAATTATGAAGATGCTAAGTTTGAAAGAAACTGTTAGAACAAAGAATATGAAATATGACTTCAACTCTCTGGGTGATTTTCTTGCATGTCTTACGAAGATTAATTTTTGAGAACTTCAAAGAAAAATGTTCCATTGTCCCTTACATGTTCCTTCTATAAAAATAATATTTTCAAGCAGTTTAGATTTATATTAAAAGAAAAAGTCAAAAGGTTAAATTTTACCATTATCTGCTAAACTTTAAATGCTCATTTTGTACATTTTTGTTCGAAAAATATTCTAAATCCTTAAATTTGTTAATAGTAAAGAAAATATTAAGACATTTTTAATATTAAAATTTAATTATTTAATAATGTTAAGAAAAAATAATTTCATAAAATATACTAGGTTTTTTAATTAATAAAACTGACTGAGGGGAAAATATTTGATGATTAAAAAAATATATATATAATTTGTTTATTAACATATGCATTCAAAAATTCAATATGTTCTGACCAAACGTAGATAATATTTAAAACGCTGGAAAAGTTTATTAAAAGGGTTTTTGTTGGATCATAACTTTCAATGTCAATTAAAAAAGAATTGTTCCAAAATTTTGCAACTAAGGTTCTTTATCCTTGTTCATGAAATAAATAAAGCAACCCATCTTTTTTTATATTCAATATAAGTTATAGCAAAACATTTGAAGTAAGTTCAGCATAGAAAATTAGAAATCTTCCTGTTAATCTTGCACAAATATTTGACCGAATATACTTAGAAATAAAATTCATTAATGAATAATTTTTTTTCATTTAATCTAAATTAACTAAAGTGTTTTACTGTTATAAAGTTACTTATTACAAAGCTACAAAACAAAGATGTCATTAATCTGTTGATGGCTTATGTTAAACATAGTAAAGCTTAAACCCTGAATTAATATAATGAAATCTATACAGAAAGAAGACAATATGCCTGATAGTAGGAATCAAAATTCCTAGAAAAATTAGTAAATTTTTTCTTCGCTTACATTTGCTCAAATTAAAGAACAACTTGTTGAAAGTCAATATCAACAAGTTGTTTTCGTCCCATCCAACAGCTTTGAGATTAATATACCACGATTTGTTTGCTGTTTATTTATCAAAACTCTGATCCTACATCAAGTGTATAATGGAATGTTCAAGCTTCAAAGATGTTTTAATCAGACTTCTGAGAAGGAGATCCGTAAAATGATCATGGAATTTTTAGAGTCTACACCATTTATTTTTCTGGGATAGACATATAAACCATTTACGCAGTATTACTAGAGGATATTGCAATAAAAGTAAAGAAATTACCTGGCTATCCTAATCTATTGCTCTGAAGTTTGTTTCTCAACCCATTTTAATTTCAATAAGATTCTGTGGAATATCTTCCGATACTATCAACACAAAGTTTTGGTTGAGCAGCAGTTGTTACTACATCCGTTTGCAACTTCACTTCCATTTCTCATTGTAGCTATTTCCAAGCCGGAATCCATTTTTGGAATGTCCTTGAATCAATTTCTGAACTCAAGTGGTTATTTTTGTTCTAGAAATTCTATGAATATCTGAAATTGCCGAATGTGGGTTTTACAAGAGTAATTTTCATTTATAAATAATCAGCTATATTACTCAAACTATAAAATGTGTTGTGGGACTTCTGCAGCATTCATTTTGAGTGTATACATTTTCGAGTTATGAATTGGGACATGACTAGTGATATGTTTAATCAATATTTTCAGAGGATGAAACAGTTCTGGTCTTATTATTAGCATGCTTAATCTTTGTTCATGAAGGGGGTTCTTCTACACATTGCATTTCATGTTTATGTCATCAATATATCAAGTTCATATTAAGGTCTGGAGTAACGAACCTTGTTCGAGCTTCGCGCGGACTGGATGGATCAGTAATAGAATGCTATGATCTGGAAGCGACAATTCGCAAATTCGTATCTGATTGTAGGCAAATTGCCTAAAAATTGTTTTGTTGTTAACTTACTTTCTGCTATTTCTCGTTTGTTCTTGAAAGTCCTTATAATTTCTGCATTTTTTTAAATCTGGAAGATTCGAGTCATTTTCTCTTGTGGATAAAAACAGATGTAAGAGCATGTTCAGTTTCTTGATTAAAATCCCGAGTTGAGATTAGCGAGTGTAATTTTTGACTTCAGTTAACACATGGTTTAATTACGCTAACTTCTTCTATGCGACAATATAATTAGTCGATATTTTTCCACGTAAGATCTTGCTGATCCGGCAACTGCAATCTAAGAATTTTTGTCTTTAATGTAATCGGAAACATTAAACAATCCATAACTATCAAATAACATTATATGATAGTAAATGCAGCAATTTCCAAGCACACATTTCATTCACTTGTGGGACAATCCATCTTGTGATCTCTGATATTAATTAACGATCTCCCTATTTAACAAGATGGCATGTGTACTGGAAGACGAGGAAAAACGTCAGATAATGACCACTTTGTGTCTGATGTCCAATCGCCTCGAAGAAGGTGTCAGTTGATGATTCGGCCAATGTTATGGACGGGTTATGATAAAGACAGCAGTCGACCACAACGAATTCTGTCAATACTGCTTTGTTCAGTGGTGGCGGAGTGATCGATTGTACAGAAGTAATTATTGATTATGACCATCAAATTGAACATGTTTATCTCTATTAAAAATAAACTAATGAAAAATTAAGCGAAATGTGTAAATAAGTGATAATAATCATATCTTATTTCTAATAATCATATCTTATTTACAATGAATGCTTTTTTTATCCCGTCATTAATTCATCCACAAATAATTACAATCTCAAGAAACCTTGTAAGCTGAAAACAGGGCTGAATATAGGAACATTGCAGCATATGCCCTCTATAACCTAAAAAGTATCTATACTAATTTTGGAAATTTGTGGCTCTTTGTTGTTTTAATCGTAAAATTATTCCTCGCTATGAAACATGCCTTTAAGATAAAGAAAATGCTAAAGTAGCTCAAATATGTTGAGATTATTTTTCACTCTGGCAAATATCAGGTCTATGTTTTTATACTTTGTGCTTTAATGCATTCAAGTATTAAAGTATACATAATAGAGTATAAAGTACAAATGCACAAGAATATAACAGGTAGAAGTAATAGGAAGAATACAAAGGTAGGTCTAAGAAATTTAATACTTTCGGGTATTATTTAAAAAAAAAATTGATTAATTTTTGTTCACGTAATGTGTATCAAGAAGGCTTTGTCCATTTTACTTAATATTTGATCGCTCATTTTGCAGAAGTGATTTTCCAGTGTGATCTAAGAGCAATGTTTAGTTATAGAGCAAATAAGTTGAAAAGTTATTTTTTTATTTTAGTTTATTATAATTGATTGCACTGCAGCTAAAACTCAGCTTCTGTGACAATTAATATAGTGCCAGCTGAAGTATCTCCTAATTAATATTCGGACTGACGATATCACATTTAACTATCGAATCGTGTTTTGCTTATTTACAACTATTTTAAATGCATTTTATGATAGTAATGATTTTTTGAGCGACTGCAATTAAAACAGACTTAATTCATACGTCATTCTTCAAATACCACTATTTTTATATCAGAAATTGATCAATGAGACTTTAAATTTGATAAAACAAATACATTTTTTAAACATTATATCTGTCTGTGAGCATAACTCAAAGTTGTTTGATCTAGACGAATGAAATTTGATATTTGATCTCTATTCTATATTTGTAGATTTTTGTCAGATTTTGAATGAAATCTATTCAGAGGAAATACATCAGTCTGAATAAAAATTAACATGAAGAGTACAAGAGGAAAAAGTTATATCAATAAAATTTCGTGCTTAGAATTACCACATATATATCTGAAATTTGAAGCCAAATCATTCAAAGGACGTTTAACGGTCTGTAGTTTCATAAGCATGAAAACAATATAATGCAGAAACGTAGTGATTTAAATGTAGGAAATTTAATATGTGATTTTCTGATTACAGTTGCAGTTTTGAGTCTATTTTTTTATTTTAATCGTTTGAATAAAAGGTGTTAAAAACACATTTGGTTTTATCTTCCAAATACATAATGCGGTTAATACTTGTAGCGGCTCATCATTAGGGCGGAAAAAATGCCAATGTGGCTAGGAGAAGAGAAACCGGTTTCAGCGGAGATAAGGAGAAGAACACGACCTTCGACATTTCACTTGATCTGTGGAAAGCGAGCGGTAAGCGACTTCCTGCATCCCGATATTGGTGACCCGAACGGGATATCACATGGTATTCTCTAAACAAAATCTCCACATCTTTGTATGCACCGCATCCCAGAAATTAATCGCCAAAGCTTGCATTGTAATGAGATCTTTATTAACTATTGTTCACCGATCGTTTACGTTTAATAATATTCAAGTACATTTATTAGAGAATATGAGAAAAAGATTCGAAGAGACCACTATCGCTGGTTTCTTTTCAAAGAAATTCAACTACATCACTTAATTAATCAATTATTTGCATGTTAATTTCTTAAATATTAATTTATAGCAAAATATTTAATAATATAGTGGATGAAATATTCTTCATGTTATACACATAGTGCATGCTGATAATAATATCAATACCGCAATTCTAATATTGCGGTTTTTCAGCATTTCTAAAACAAATGAATTATTTTAATAAAAAATAAACTATAAATAAATTCTACCACTTTTTACACTAAAAGTTTTGCACCATAGCATTACATTAAAAATTATTGAGTTTTATGACTAAATTATGACTAACTACTCTTGCAAAGGTTTCCCCAAATTCTTAGAATTGCTGAACATTGTCAGAATTTGATTCTTTGATAGTACCATTCACTTGATCAAAGAAATACGAAAGGTATTCATAAGCAAAAATAGTATAATGTTTAATAATACATAGGTACATTTAATTGAGTGGATGAATTACTCTTAATGTTATACATGCTGATAATAATACCAATACCGAACTTTTAATATTGCAGTTTTTTAGAATTTCTAAAAAAATGAATTATTTTAATATAAACTAAACTATAAACATATTTATAGCTTTTTTCACTGAAATTCTTGTATCATTGCATTACATTAACCCTTAACTGGGGAAATGGGTATCTCAGAGCTTAAGGAGGGCCTTTCAGTCACCCCTATTCTGTTTTTAGCTGAATCGAATGGATTATCTCTGTAGTTTCTTATTTCGTAATTACATTACACGCGCAATTTTTCAACCAGCTTCAGCGATGCATTTTTAAATAGTTCAGCTATTTCTTTACGCGACGTCTGTCAGACCGCACCTCCCTTTTAGTATTTCAGTATTATAGAAGGCTTAGCAGATGGCTCTTAAACTTGATCCTCGAAATACTATCTAACCTACTGATTCTCGTTATGAAGCAGAGTTCCAGAGACTTTTAAATGAAGCAGAAATTGATTTTAGTGATGAGGATAATAGTATAGAACATATTTTTGATGAAAGCTTGCATTCGACTGATTTTTCTTTCTAATGACAATGTATTTCGAAAAATTTCAAAAAGATTTTAATATACCAAGAGGAATATCTAGAAAATTAATAGGCTGGTTTTTATACTAGTACTTAAACTGTATGTGTAAAATGCCCTAGAAAATTGTGTTAACGAACGTTCACTAGTTTCTGCGTATATATGATGCCGATATAAGAAATTGCCATTCTACCCATTTTTAAAATTTTTTATATAATCGTTTAATTTTCCATTAAACTGCTTTCTATTGACCTTTGTATACTGGAAAAATAAATATGATTTAAAAAGTAAAAAGTAATATGAATTTTCAATAATATTTTTTCTTGTAATATGCAATTTGAAAAGAAAATGTATGTTCCAACGCAATTTCTTTTTTAAATGTTAATATATTTTGAAAGATTTCTAAATTATAATCATATATAAAGAAAAATATTTGCAGAACATATTGGCTGATGTTCATACTAATACTTTCATTAGAAAATTTAATTTGACTGTGAAGAAAATGCGGACCGCACTTCCCAAGTTAACTCCTAAATTTTCATATCCCCATTTAAGGGTTAAAATATATTGACAGCCCCAAGATGACATTTTGTCTAATTCTCAGTGTTTTATGAGTTGAAATATGACTAACTATTCTTGCAAAAGTTTTCCCCGAATTCTTGGAAGTACTGAAAATTATCAGCTCTCTAGCCCTTCGAAAGTACCGTTCACTTGATTAAAAAATACGACGATCCTTAATAGGCAGGAGGCATATTTTTGAAGAAGAATTCTTAAGTACTTGACATTCTACTTTAATAACGAGAGTTTCTGAACTTTGGTTTTCAATTTACTAATTAATAAGTAAGAGGTTCTCTTTGAAAGCTTTTACCATTCCTCAAAAATTTGGAAAATGCTGAAGAAATTGCATAAGCCAAGTTTCTAATACGGGTCGTTAACTCCAGAAAGGGCTTGCTATTAGTGGACGTTTAGAGCAGCTGTCCGAAAGCATTAGTCTGAAATGATGAACATTTCGATGAAGAAATATGCAGATAATTTAGTGAAGGTTTAGGAGAGACGTCCTAATAATTTGTAGAAAACATGGAATTGAACTCTGGGGAAAATTGGTGATTATTCAACAAAATGAAATCCAGAAAATAAAAATTGCGTCGGGTCTAAGGATTTAAAGTTGCTTAAATAATAAATAAACATGGTTTCAGATGGATTCAAAAATATTAATTTTCAATATAATAAAAATAAATTCAACTTGGTATTTGTTTTTCTAAACTATTTAATATATTCATACCTAATATATAAAGTATAACTTCACTCGACTTTCTTGTATGTTTTTATATAATGATGAATTTGGAACTACATATTACATTAAAATAAAGAAAATACGCATGTAGTTGTTTGTATTAAAGATATTTCAAAAAGTTCCAATATTGGTACAATTGTTTAACCCTTTCGGAGCGGAAGGCCTCTATCCTAGACGCACGCACGAGACGGAGCGTACTCAAAAGGAATTATCCCACAGGACGGCAGTTTTGAGTCGCTAAGCCTAACTTTGAAAAAAAATCACAAAAAATAAAGTCCTAAAGTCGTCATATTTGCTACCTCTTTAGACTATTAGTTCATTCATAATACAGGCATATTATTCTTCTGACAAATAGCGTTTTTTATGGCATAATAAACCGAAACCAAGGCTTTAATTAATAAAAAGAGAAGGCACGAAATGTACCCGAAAGCTAAGCGAAATACAACAGAACTGCGGGAAAACTCAAAAAGATTAGTTATGGTTACACAGTAATAACAGAAAAAGAAGAAGAAAAGATTTCGGAGGAAGACCAGAAAAGCGAATGATTCAATTAAGTAGAATGTTACACAATCCAGCTAAGTTTATTTACATTTCTCCTACCTACCTCCCCCCGCAACAGCTGATGAGTAAAATACCAAAAGCTGAATATGAGCAAACCCAATGTCAGGATACTAATACTATATTTATTTTAAAAGTAATGGATACGGGGAGCCATCTAATAGCGATTAAATATTAATCCAGTTTAAAATACTCATATGCATCATCGTCCCATGAGTTCGATTTCCAGAAATGCACGGGTGGTACGCCCGTCTTTGAGATACATTTGCTGTTGATGCATATATGACACGCCCTTCACGAAAGGGTTTTAATGAAGAGGTCACATATAAAATTTTATTTAATAGTATTTTCTTTTCTTTCGGTTTTGGAAACATATCTATATACATATTAGTACGGACAAAATTCCGGTAAATACAACGGACGAATTCGCTTGTAATGAGTTTAGGTTTACATGTCTCAATAGTAGTCCACATGCCTCAATAGCAAATAATGGCGTTTATTAACAGCAAAACACAGAAGCACACTTAAAAGAAACAGTATCCTACAAGTATCAATCGATAGTAAACAAAAGCGACAGCACATAAATGCTGTCACTTTTCTAGAATTCTATTGACAAAATAAGCTAAATTCATATTCGAAATTCCGTTCAAATGCTAAATTGTATTTCTTAATCTTACTGAGTTTTTAACTTATCGCGTTCAAATAAAATCGGATAAATAGACAGACTGACGGAAGTCAGGAGAGGACTTGACTCGCCGTTGCTTTGAATCTGGTTCCGCGCTGGTTCGGTCGAACTGTCTTGCGTGACTTAGCTTCTTCATTGCTTTCGGATCCGGCTACACCGTTCCATGCCGCTGAAATTCCATGCCAGCCGATGCTATATCCTTTGCCATCCTTACTCAAGGGTCCAATTTTAGTTGAAATACCTTGGCTTCCTTCAATGCTTTCCGCAACCTGTGACCTCATCCAACATTCCTGCTCTGACCTTGTGTTTGTGTTCCCTATCATATCTTCAGCAAGTTGAAACTCCTTGTCTGTGATGACTGATCCAGTTTTCCAAGATATCACTTGTGTATTTTTTTCTTGTGTTTTTCATATTTAAATTTTAATATTATTGCAAATTATATTTTTATAATATTATTTTAAATATTGAATCGTTTAGTCTTTTATGAAATCTATTTTGTTTTTAATTTTATGCATAAATTAATAAAGTTTTTATTTGAAATATACTTTAATGTTGTTAAGATCTGGCCAATAAAAAGCAAATGTGTCTAACCTTCAGAGTCAGAATTCAGAAAATAAAATTGATCAAGAAGAAAAGGAACAATTAGCCCAAGGACCCTCCACAATCCCTTTTGATTTCGAAAATGGAATGAAAGTGAATTTATGGTTGGGATATTTTAAAAAAATTTGTCGAGAGAATAACAAAATTGACTTGTGGGAAATTAAAAAATACTGTTAAATTTCTTAAAGGGTCAGCTTTAACTCATTATATAAATTACTGCTTAAATATTGATAATGTTGAATATCTATCGTGTATTAACTGAAAAGTTTATTCAACCCAATATTGTTATTTTTTCTGACTTTTGACATCTTCAATTTGACTCAAAAAAGGCTAAATTAGTTGATTATTTCCGTAAAAAATTAAATTGTAACAAACAGTTAGACCTTAATCCACAACTGGTTTTGGAAAGTCTAAATGATGGACTCTTCCAATTCAATTAAAACAACTGCTAAGCATAAAAGCCATTTCTACCCCTACAGAATAGCTTACAATAACAACTAAACTTTTAAAAATGGAAGAGCCTTCAGAACCAAACCCAGGCAATAGTACTCGAATAGAACTCGAATCAGAGCAAGGCATCCAGCATCTTTTATACCAAACCGTCATTTTAATTATAGATTTCCAAATTCCTTTGTACCTTGAGCTCAAAATCATTTTAGACAAAATTATCAAAATTCTAGAGAACATTTGTAAAATGCTTTCGTCAGCGGTTCCTACGCTCCGAGTGAAGGGATATAAAATTGCTGATCTAAACTAATTCTTCTAAAAGATCCCTATGATTCCTTTCCCAGAAGGTCGACGCATGTAAGAGTCATTCATTTAAAAATAAGAAGAAAAAAATAGTACTTTAAAGAGTTACTACAATAATGGCAAAGTGATGGACATTGTTTCTTTTATGGAACGGCTGATGCAAGCAAGAAAAATAAATACAAAAGAATTGAATCAAGCTCATTATCATGCTACAATTTCTCGAACTTGCGGTTCGTAACCATAAATTTTTGTAAACTCAATTGCAAAGATGAAAGAATTTCGTAACTGAGAGAATGGTTTTACAGTTAGTTTGAAAACATCCTTCTCCGAATTAAACAAATTCATGAATGAATGTTCAACCATGAATTATAAGTAAATTTTAAAACTAAAATTCAAATGATAGAATAAAACTACAAACAGTATGCAGCAAGTGTCGAATTAAATGCCGGAAACTTTATTTTGATTTCCAAATTGACACTATATGTATGGAATCTACTTTTTCTCTAGATTCTATAATAGTAGACGATGTAAACTAGACATAAGTAAATTATTGAGCACAATTTATTAAATTCAGAACTAATTATATATATATATATATATATATATATATGTCAATTGTAAAATAAATTAATGAATTTATTTCCAAATTAATGAGGATTTATTTAGATTCATTGAAATTGTCTAATAAAGTTTAATTGCGTCTATAATAGTAGACGATGTAAAAAAGACATAAGTAAATTAATGAGCGCAATTGATTAAATTCAGAACTTATTATATATCTATAAATTGTAAATAAAAATTAATGAATTTATTTCAAAATTAATAATGATTTACTTAGATTCATGAAATAAAAGCAATAATTATTATTTTCCAAGGGCAACCGAAACAGTCATTATCAGATGACAATTTCAAAAATTCTACCTTTTATTTTTCCAGATATATGAAATTTCACATACGCCTCCATATGTTGGCCCGATTCCACAGAGGAAATATGATTCGATCGACAATGGCGTAACTACCATGAGGAAATACTTTGTTTACCGTCGTTTTCAAAGAAATTTTTCTTTTCTTGGATTTTTTTTAAACCAGATATGCTGCTGAAATTCTATCCTTGTTTGACAATAAGGGGCTTAGTAAGGAAAATTTCAAAATCCTGGGGCAACATCGTTAAAAGAAGATGATATTTGCTTTAAAACTCGAATGCGTTTTTGTATCATGTTCTTATATTTCACTAAATCTTTGCTGAGAGTAGATATATATGAGAGTAGATACTATTTACAAAACGTTATAAGGACTGTTATAGTTTCTTATATTTGAAATACAATACAATTGTTAATTTGTATAAAGTGATTATGTATATAGCAAAAATTTAAAAAAGAATGATGATAGAACATTAACTTGCCAAGAATAGATAAGTAGAGTTGACTATGATTTTAAAAACTAGTCATTGCATTTTATTTACTTCATTTTAACGGTAATTTTCTATCTGCAATATGAACATTTAAAACGGTTGGAATTTAGTTGTCCTCTCTATATGCATAATCTTAGTTTCTTTGATTTTCAATTGAGGTCTTGCATTTAATGCTACAGTTTCAGATTTCTTCATTGAATACCTGTATATCATTTATTAATGCTCGAATGCTGTTTGGAATGTTTAGAATAAACTGCAAATTATCAGATTGCGATGTTATTATCAATATTGTTAGACACAATAGACCTTGCTGACTTTTTTAAAAAATTCAAGAAAAATTTCTGTACTACATTTTTCATAGGTGTACAGAAATTATATTTCCGATTTGTGCTGTAAAGTAAACAAAATTGCTCTATAATTAATTTTATATTCACATAAAAATATCTGTTCCAATAATGGGAAATTTTCGAAATAGTAGTTAAACCTTTCTAGGGTCGTGGGAAGTATGCTTCCCACCAAATTTATCAATCATTGTATGAAATTATTTAGGTTGGCATAATTTCTGACAAATTTTTTTAGTAAGTCAGAAACTTAGATGCTTCAGTTCTTTATCTCAGACAAAATGACGTGTCTTGATTTGTTACTTAATTATTAATTAACCAAATGAATTAATTAATCAAATTAAATTTATCTAATAAGCTAAATGAATCCCTTTTCTTATTCTAATTTCAAGCCTAAAAATTACATAATATGACTAGAAAAAATGGCTCTTTAAGCGGTTAATTAAGTCGGGTTAATGAACATAGTTTCGAGATATCATATTAATCAACTCGGTTAATTAATAAAAGCTGCCCTTTAATCCGTTTCTAACGACACCAATTTTGTTAAGATACGACAACAGATACCAAGGTGTCCTTTTTTTTAAAAAAAATCATGTACTCCCAGCAAACAAGCAATTTAATCTGAAAATACATGAGCAATAATAAATATCATTTATTGATTTAATTATTAATAATTTAAAAGAAATCTTATGAGAGTGGGAGATTATTTTCAGAAAGACTCTTCAAATATATAGTAATAATTACACTTCAAAAATATAATAACACAAACGAATAAATTTATAAAAAAATCCTTAAATAATCACAATTGAGTTAAAATACTATCTTTCCCAAGATTAATCATCTTTATCTCTATTTCCACAAACTATAAGAAAGAATGTGTGTGTATGGGTGTTTGTCTGTTTTCGCTCTTTAGGCCACACTATTTTAAGCAGAACTAATAAATTTGGCGCAAATATACATTACATAGTAGTTAATGCCATCCTTTTTTGTAAAATTTGAATTAAAATTTTAACTAATTAAAGATTAATCTAGATATTGGCATTCTATAGTGTTAAGCAACGGAAAAATATTACATAAAACTAACTTTTATAAAATTCTAAAATTTGAAAAATATTTCTTTTTTCTATTACTATATCAATTGAACTGTAGTACAGATATTTTGGAATTTTTTCGCTGTATCATTTAAGACAACACAAATGCATGCAAGCACATGCACATTCGGTGAAATCTATCCTTTAATATGCACAAATAAAAATAAAATCGTAAACAAATATATATATATATATATATATATATATATATATATATAGAGAGAGAGAGAGAGAATCTAAAATTATTATATTTTATTTAAAATTCATTCCTATTCAAAATCTAATAAAACTAAATAAATTAAATAATAAAATCTATTGCATTTGTGTCTAGTGTTTCGGAAAAGTTGAAGAAAATAGATTCTGCAGATAAAGCACATTAGTGACGTCACAATAAGCAGCTTTTAGTGTTCAGCTGCAGTCTGATAAACGTAGATAATTATATTTTTAATGCACAAGATTAGGTTATTCGATCACTTTACGCAAAACTATTTCGAACGTATTAAATTATGTTCCATGTTATAAACATTTGTGAATAAGTTATAAATAGTTTACTTGACCGGGATATTGGTTTAAAAGATTCTGCACAAATAACTATTGCAACAATTATAATTAACTCAAACTTCTACAACTACGCATACATGTTATGACTGCTGTCTAATTTAAAATCGTTTTACTTTATTCAATTTTGAAAAATATATTTCCAGCTTTAATACAGAAACATAAATCATAAACGAACATTCTTCTCTTTCCATTTCTGTTTCTATGGGAGTAATTTATTTTTATCACTGGATATGAAGTACTGTTCTTTCTTTTCTCTTGAAGAATTTACTTATAACAGTTTAATCAATAGAAATGTAATATAGCTGCAAAAATAAAAGCAAAAACATTTAGGATCAGAATTATTAATTAAATGAATTTCTTAATTGTTCCGAAATGTCAAAAATATTGTGCTTTGTAACATTGAAGTAATAATCGGCTAAAAACTAATTAGCATATCTTTGAAATCACAGCATGATATAACTTTTCACATCACCAACATGAATAAGTATGTGGCTGGTTGCAAAGGGCGACTAGAATATTTAGGAATTATTAAAAAATGGGAATGATTGATGTAAGGAATTAATATCTTTGATTGATTTGTATAGAACAATAAATGAATATAGTTACATATATTGAAATAATTGTTTCCTTCACTAAATTACAATATTTAAAGTATCTGAATTAAAAAATAAATA
>JAPMOR010006642.1:0-14354 GCA_026543865.1 Argiope aurantia
ATAATTGCAGGAAAAGAACTTAGTTAAGCATTAAAGATAGCATATTTATGCAATGAAATAAATAATTTTTTTTTCATCATAACTTCTGTTTTTCTTTCAAGAGCCTAAGGAAGGTATTTATGTAAATTATGCATGTCTTGCCTGGCAAATTACATTACTGTATCACTAAGAAAACGTCACCATCTAAAAATACTTGCCTTCCTTTGCTACATTAAAATTTGAGAGCTACTATCTAGAAAATGGACAATGTGATATTTTAGATTAAAATACTTTTCTCGTTTATCTAATATCCATTTTAGACTAAGTGTCATTTGTATACTCCTCTGTGTAAAAGTTCATTCCAGGAAAGATATGTGAATACCAGAAATTATGTGTATAAAGACTATATTTTTATTTTAAATAAAAAAAAATAATTATAACTTATTTAAAATTATTACTTATTATTTATTAAAAATAATTATAATTATTTCAAAATTATTTTTTTTGCTTTAAAATCTTATTAAAGAAGACATTATATACGAAGGAAAATATTAAGTAAATAACTTAAAAGAAACACACTTAAAGGTCACAATATATTTATTTGTTTTTACTCCAATAGAAGCTTATTTCGAGAAACTGTTTTTATACATTTTACTACCACAGCTAAGGATTTTTTTATATTTGAATTAAATACTTTCTTAAAAATGCCTATAATGTACATCATGCCATCCTCCGTTTGAGGATTTTGTCGTCATTGTTCAAGAAATTTATAAAAACGGAGCGAATTTTAAAAAAAGGTAAAAATAAGCATGCAAGGATATACACATAATTATTTGTCATTTCATAGCGAATTTTTACAACTATTAGAGCCTACGAAACGTATCTAATACTATTTCATCAGAAAGCGAAATATGTCAAAATAACAAAATAGCTTCATGAATATTTTGGACAAGTTGATCGCTGTTATTACATACACTTCACATCATGCATTCAACACTTCTTTCGCTTGTATTTATTGCATTTACTTGACTTTTACTTACTTTTTACTTACTTACTTACTTACTTAAATGGAAGCGACCAGTGTTCTTTTTTTGTTCCAAATATTTATTGCGAAGTCTTTTTCATAATAGAAAATATTTTCTTCAATAAACGTTTAATAATCGTCTGATTAAAGCATTCCTATCATTGTGTTTAGAGAAAATTAAATTAAATCAAATCATTAAATAATCGATTTAAATTTATTTCCATTCTAAATTACTGATACTTCTAAATGTTAGTAAAACAAAATCATAATTCTAATATTAAGGAATGCTTAGTTTTTAAATTTTATAATGATTTAATATGATACAAGATACCTTATTTTAACGCAGTTGGAAAAGACAAGTTCCCAAAATAAAGCATTTTTTATTGTTGAATTTTATAAAAAAAGACTATATTGCGTGCTATATTATTTAAGTGACCCTATTTTCTTTTATTTTTTTATAACTGATTCATGATTCATTTGCTTTTTTACATTTTTTACTTTCTTGTATAAATGTAACTCCCGGGGGGTGGGGACCTCGAAACGAGGATAAGATGCTTCCGGTATGGGGGTTGGATCTCGCCAGACTGAAAGGTACACAAAAAGGTGAGAAATCTGGCTCCATCAATGACGGGACGCACTTCCTTCTGGAAGGGTTGTACTGTGGTCGGTGATGGTCCTTAGAACTCAACCACAGTTTACGCCAGTGTTGCTGTTGTGGCGGTTCGGTCATTCAATTTCTTTCTCCGTGTGGCCGGGCTAGTTGGAGAGTCGGAGATATGACATCTCGTATAAATATATAGCTAAAGTATTGTAGTCGTCGAAAAATTCGAATTCACATTTAACAGCTCTGAATTCGATAAACAATTTTTGTAAATTGACAGTCTGTTTATGGCTGAGATGGTTCAATTTGAGATAGATGGAAAAAACATTGATATATAGTCTTTATAAGAAATGGGTAGATTTCTATTAAATTTTGTGCCACATCCGTTCAGAGAATGTTTGTCTGTCCAACTGTTCGAGAATAATTTAACGGGATAACCATAAAACAATAACAGATAGATATCTAAAATTCACCATATTAACGCCTATAGTATAGACACTTATTGAAAATTTACCCAAATCCCACAAGGGACTAACTGTCATTCTATTTGCACTTTCAGAAATATGTAAACGCAGTAATAGAAAAGCGCAATAGCTTAAATATATGTCATTTTTTTTACTACAAGTGGAGTTTAGTGACAATTTTTTTCTTCAATCAAGTGGAAAACAAGACAAAAAACGGACATTGAATTTTGAATTTTATTAACCGCTGCAGAGGATTAATTACCAAGGATTACATGATAGATTTAATAAAAAAGGCCAAGTTTAGGCCAAAGGTTAATATTTCACAATTACTATACACCGATACCATGCAAGGCATTTTCTGGGATGACACCTTGATTAGAGTGTATGCGAGGAAATTTTGAGGAAACCATTCCCGCTGGTTCATCAATGTCACTTTCATTCAATAGCAGTTTAATTTTTCTTTTGATTTTTTTTTCTTTTAGAATATAGTTAATTGTTGTGTATTCTTAGGGTAAAAAAAAAATCTAGTTTTCATTGAATGTCAGGAAGAAGAAAGAATGTTTTGCCCATAATTTCACGATTCATGGCATAAAATAAGTCTTTGATAGCGAACATTTTACTTTAATTCACCAATTGCGTAGTATAATGTTAGGAAACTATATTTCAATCCTAAATGATGGTTAAAAGGTTTCATGCGATCACATGCTAATTATGTAATTTCAATGAAGGATATAGCTAACAGCGCAACTCCTAATTCAATAAATACGTTTTAAAGGTGGTATTTTCGTTAAGAATTTATAAACTGCATTTTTGAAAATTTCATTTAATAATTTAATTGTTTACAAAAATTAAAATAAAATTGTGTTGACTCTATTGAATCCTTCTTTAGTTAACAAAAATAGCGAATAGTGTTTCTCTAGTCGACAAAAATGATCAATATAGAAAGAAAAGCTTTTTTATGATGTATAATCAATTATCTCATACGCAAGAAATTTATAACTCATAGATATCTCTTTAAAATGTAATATTTTGTACAATTACAATTTTTACCCTTTCTGGACATTCGTTTCATTTGGTATCATCGAAATAATGCTTCTCAATATATTTCTGGCATGCATTTCAATCTCGAAGACAGAGAGTTGTGATAAAATCCTTTTATCTCCTTATCGTATTCGAATTACGCGATTCGGTATACAAGAGTGTATGATCTGAGTTAAGACCGTCTTGTACCAAGGATTACTTTTCAAGCAATTATGATTTTACTGATTTTTTAAAATTAGAAATGCTATTCTTAATGTTTATATAGTATATAGCAAAAATTAAAATTTAATAAGTGTTAAATAAAATTAGAAAACTTTAATAAAACTAAGATTATGAATTTTCAGTTTTTAATTGCCTAATAAAAAACTATTAAATTTCGAAAGTCTACCAATATACTATTTCTATGAAAAAGAATTAAAACGCAACGCACAGTAAACAAAACAATTAATGAATGATGTTGATTATTTTATTTATTTATTTATTTTGTCAAAAGGAGAAAATAAAACACTTTAATTTTCATTAATATCTCCTTGGCCTCTAAATACCTTCATAACCAAATATTCTCTTTAAGATGTAAATTCATGCACATATTTATATGGTAGAAATTCAAAGGGTGTTCTTCCAACCTTTTTGGAAATATATGGAAAAATGCATAAATTCCATATTTTCTAATATTTCTATTAATAAGCACATATGAGAAAAGTATTGCAAAAGATAAAAAAAAACTGAGACAACATTTTTGCTTGTTTGATTAAATAAATCTACGAAATAAGGAATTTATATTGAAACTCAAATAATGCAGACAGAGCTTCAGGAAACGAAATCATATGTCAGAAGAGAAAACAATTGTAACAAAAAAATATGCAAGTATTCCAACATAAAGAAGAGAAGGCAGAATTTCCACGAGGAGAAAATGGATTAAACTGAAACATGAAGTGACATGAAAAAATAAATTCATCCGACATTTGAAAGTATACAAAATTCTTTACATCTTCAATAAATTACATTTGCTATTTTTTTCCATGTCTGGCATGAAACACCGCCAGTTACGTTTGCCTGTACATTATGCTTCCTCGTGACAGTGGAAAGCTCAAAGGGGAAAAAGACAACTTAGAGTGCTGTTTATTTTATTTTATCGCTGAAGCAGATAGAGTAGAAAGTAGAAAGAAGGAGGAACAAAGAATTTCATGCGCCCCTAAGAATCAAAGAGGGTGCACATATTATTTCAAAGAATTACTTGATTTTGTTTTACATTTCCTGCTGTTCTTCTTCTTCTTGTCATTTCTGTTCAGTGAATAACAGATGATGGGTGTATATTTTATAAAAGTTTTCACAGAAAATACTGTTGCTGACATGTCGTCATATGCTGTTATATTCGGCGCAAAAAAAACCATTATAATATGTCCCACCCATGATTATTTCCTGTCAAAAGCTGTTATTCTTTACTTACTTTGTATTGCTTTATAAATTTATATTATATTTTTCGTCCTTCACTTGTGGATTCTTGTTCGAAATCGGAGGAAATAAAATGTCACATACATCTGGCAGTTGACTAGAAAATTTACTTGTTTGTTGTCTTCAATCATCATAATAAAATTTATAGATGCACATTTGTTTGAAGAGAATTTTTGATTTCTTGGAATATATTTGAAGACAAAGTTGATACTTCTTTAGATTTTCTTTTTTGTATTTCTCTGAAAACTTATATTGAATCATGAGACTCTCATTCTTAATATTAAGTATGAATTCGATACAGGAATTGTTTCTACACTCCAACCCAAGTATCCATATATATTTATTACATTATCCACAATTATTGTCATTACTTACATTGTGTACCATTTATTTTATTTCATATAAGAGACACAACATTTCTATGTTGTTTATAAATTATAATTTCTAATGTAATGTATGTCTATAATTTCTAATGTTTTTGTAACATCCATATAAAATTTTATTTCTTTGATTTCTCAAATCTGTTCTAAACCATTGTTTTTGGAAACGTTTTTGCAGTCAGAATTTCAAACATGGGTTCATTTGGTATTTTATTATTGGATACCGATAGAAGTAAAAATCTATACTTTTGAAAATCAGTTATAAAATTTTAAAATCGTGTGTATTTATAGTTATGAATCAATGATTAATATAAAAAAAATCGGATACTTAACTCTCTCTTCAATAAACTGCAACTGGTCAATGAATTAAAGGCGACTAGAAAATTAATTTATGAATTCTATGCAATTTAAATCTCAGTGATATCTAAATGTTACCAATAATGCATGTTTCTGACTTTAAATGCTATGATGCAGCCATTTTATTTTTATTAACTACACCGCTTGATTTACTATTGGAAAATAATTACAGATAAAGAATGTTTAAAATAAAATACTGAAATCCCAGTCCTTCAGCCCCAAATACTGGATTGATTACAACAATTGTTATTTTATACAAGAGATCATGACCTCTTAATGTGTTTTCGTTTGTCGTCTGTATTCAATTGCTATCCATTTTTTTTTGAGAAAAATTATTACTTCATTTTGCCTTTTCTGCAGGCAAAATTATCGACATAGTTCCCTAGCCACTTTTTGAACACCCTTTTCATATTTACAATAATTATTTTTAAAGGTTATTACATACAGACATTATTATCAATTGATTTTCAAATAAAACTTTTAAATAGAATTTTCAAAAACATTTCTACACTATTGTGTATGGGGAAAATAAAGCATCACAGAGTTCCATTTTTTTTTGCCATTTTCATTTCACGGAAAGTTTATCACATTTAAATGCGTTATCTATATTATCATGTTTCAAACTTCAAAACAAAACCTTCACATAGTTTTATTACATAGAATAATTCACCAATTTTATTCGTCAATTAATATTTTTCTTCTGTGTGCGTATCAAACCATTGAGAAATCGTCAATGTTTATTGTGCAAGTAGAATTTAAATTTATTCTTTCATCTCATGAGCAAAGATCACAACACGTCATGATATTCGTTTAAGAAAGCACACTTGACATTACTTTTTAAGACTTTTTCTTTAGTTTAATTGAAACATTATTTTTGTGGAAGCAACACATTTCATTTTACTTTGATTTTTAATTCCACATTTATAAATCCTGGTATATTATTTCCTCTAATTCAATAGGCTTCATCAAAGTTAAATTAATACTATTAATATTATGGATGAACCACTTGCCGCGCAAGATAGGCTGTCAGCTTAAATATACACTAGAAAAATATCCGATATTTTTTATACGCTAATAGGTTATAACTCCTATGAATTAATTTCATATTGTATTCCTTTTTTTTAAAACAATAGTTCAAGCAATTTATTAAAAATGGTGGATTTTGTTATAAATTATAATCATTAGTCAGAAAAAAAATGAATTTGAAAATTATTTATTTATTTATTTTTGAAATTTCATGCACCCAACTGCATATAAAACAGTCTGCACACTTTGGAAAGATGAACAGAAATTTATGGATGAAAATATGTTTAAAAATATGAAAAAATTTACAAGCAAATATTCTTTCCTTTTTATTTCACGTTTAAACCTTTATTTCTGCAATCCCTCCTGCTTCGAATATGGAACGAGTTCCTAACATGCAAATGCAGATGCGTTTTGCTGCGTCTTCTCTGCTGAGGATAGGATCAATGTTTGAAAAAGATTACCTCAGAGGAAAAGATCCAGGAGCCTTCAGAATAAAGAAATTGGAGTGAGCATATATCACACTGAGGTGAAATTTAACATTTTATATTTCACGCAGTTCACATTTGTGAGAAAATAAATTGAGTAAAATTTTCCCCACTTCAGCAATCATGAAGCTTTTTAACATTTATATAGGAACTCCATACACTGAATTTCTATGCTTCATCATGGTTTCTGAGCTAAGATAAATTTGGTGCATTGCAGAATGTTAATAGAAATAAATATTTAAAAAAAAACCTTGATGTAGAATTTTTTTGATTTGCCATATATATAAATAATATTTACTGCTGGGCTAAATGTAACTCATTCTTTTTTTTTTCACTTTTTTCATTTCATTATTTGAAATTTATATTAAAAAAAGAGTAGAGACAAATAATTCACGGCTTTTATTTGCATATTTCCTTTATAATTTTATTGATTTGCTTTTGTTCTTTTATTAAGGTTTGATTTTGAAATACAAAGTTTGAAAGAACACAAAACAATATTTGATACGAATTGTTAGAATTTGTTATTAATAACAAAGACGGACGTCTATGTGTTTGTTTTGACTCTCTACAGGTTTGATAGTACCACCAAAAATTATCAAAAGTCGCAGAAATATACTTTAAAAGAGAAGATTTAAAGATTTAAAAGAGAAGATGTTTTAGTTTTTATTAATTTTTTTAAATATAATTTTAAATAATAAATACATGGATAAATTTGTTTTTTCACACAATGACTTTGTTTTTAATATTTAAATACAAAAATTATTTTTTCGCCATCTATAAATTTAAATTCTGTATTCACATTCAAGAATATAATTATCTTATTTTTTTTTCTTTTCTAAATTACAACAATTTTAAAAATTTATTCTTTACACAATTTTAAATAAGAAATATGTCTTTACTGGAATCAAATTCTAAATATTTTCATTGTTTCATCAAATATCTATCATCGCTTTTTTCTTTCATGATTGGACGATAAGAAAGAAGAGTTTTGTTAAATATCTATGTAGTTTATATAGGAAATCGAAAAGTTAGAAAATAATACTACAAAATCCAGAAGGGAGATGAAACTAGACAGTTATTTTTTATTAGTATTGAGAAAGCATGAGGCGTTTCCCGATTAGAAAAATTTATATGCACAAAGGGCAGAATAGATGTAGGGCTGTCAAAAAAACACGACTTCCTAGCACAGATGCCTATCACAATTCGAAGCTTAAAATTACTTTATATCGAGAAGTATGGGCATCAAGATAAGCATACTAAATTGAATTGAAAGTACGAATAATATGTATTCTTCGCGAATATGTCGGTAGCCAAAGGCAGCTAGTATTTTATTTATATCTGTACAGTAGTCAAATGTTAGGATGTTAATATGTTAAATATTATTCATGGGAAATAATTAAGAAACAATAATGGGATATTAAATTAGATTAATTTTATTACTTGAAGCCCAATAAATTTGTTTGTTTGATATTAAAATCGAATATTTTGTTTAAGTCTTTCAGCAAACGGGAAAAGTAGTGCAAAGGGATGACTTAGATATTTCTTTCTCGTGAACCAGAAATTTGATATTATTTCGGAGTATGGAAGTTTGAACCTCTCATTGAGGAAAATCTTGGATGGAATGCCAAAATTATCACAATAGAAACAGAAAGAATAGAATAGGCAGCAGCTACATCTCAGAAATCAATAAAATATATAATTTTTTCTGCAATGATGATATAATCACTTAAATAAAAGAGAGTTAAATATATTCTTAATGGATGCTGAATAAATGTTAAATCAATGAACCCTTATTTTGACAGAAATCTTTGTGATTCTTTGATGACCTGCGCCAAATTTGGCGAAAAAATTAAAATTCTAAAGGATACAAGAATCACGGCTGTATCTGTATTAGAAAATGAGTTTTAATGGATAATTGCAAAAAAAAACTCTATACGCTGTCATGGACTTTATATTAGCGGATGCACTTGCGTGAACATGAATTGTCTCGTTTAAATGTGGATCGCATTATAACCTTTTTTATCTGATGGCTTTGAGCGTTATTGACCTCGGTTTTCAGCCCGTTTAAGTAGTGGGTTTCTACATATGTTGTTCGTCATGCACGTTTTGGTGATCTTTTTCTACATGTGCTTTGATTTTTTTTTAATGGAAGAATTCGTTTAGAAATAAAATGTCGTTTTCCACCATGACTTTCATTGGACTTCTTTTGGAGAACTATTTCTGCGATACTACTAAATGTAAAGTCAACAAGTGTAGGTGTGTATAAGCGTATATTATTAGTTTTATTTTCCATAAAAATAGAATTAAAATATTAAAAGAAAAATTGCTTTATAAAATGATATTGGGGACATAAATTCTAAACATACATCTCTCCCAGATAGTTTAATCACATATAAATAATAATAAAGGTCCAATCGAGCAATATCACAAAAAAACAAAACGACGAACTCTTGAAAATAATCAAGTTTTTAGCCACACAAACTTTACACTAAATGTTATAAAATTATAAGAAATATTTTGAAAAACTAATATAAAAATTGATTAAAATTTTTTTAAAAAAATTCTTATTTATTTCGGAGCCAATGGAAGGCCATAAAACAATCTTTATGTCTGCAATTAATTATTCTTACTATTTCTCTCCCATGTCTGGCACAGACGTCCGCACCCTACATTTGAATGTGCTTTATGCTCCACTGTCACAACTAAAGCTCGGAGGAGAAAAAGACAATACGGAGACATCCCTTTTTCTTCTCCAGTCTTCAATTGAAGAAAGTAAACCTGTTACTCTGAAGAGCTGCAAGATTTTTTTAACGCTTTCATGGAATGTTCTCTTTTCTGTTACCGTTGCTGAGTAAAAAAAAATGATGGTAGATATTTTTTTCTGAAGTTTTCTGGAGAGATTGTTGGTGACATCTCGTCAAATGTAGCTAAATCCAGAATGAAAAATCTTATATTATGCTGTTGTCTTGTTTTCGGTCAAAATATGGTATTTATTCGCTGTCTTTTTTTATTATTATTTTATTTTGGAGTTTATTCAATGAATCCTTCCTTTTTAATGAAATGATATGTCAGAAAAGTCTGTCTAATAGAAAGGGAAATCATTTATTTGATGCCACGAAACAGATGCAGTAGAGTGTATGGATATATCTTTCGTTTCGAAGAGGTTTCTTCTTGAAGAAAGAAATTTCAAATTTCAGGGCAGGAGAAAATAATATTAATTATTTCTGTTCGGAAACGAACTCAATATCGGGAACTCGCAACACAAAACTAAAATTTAAATACAATATGCTTTAGGATAAATTTATTAGAAAAATACAAACAACAAAAATCACTTGTTAAATCTTTATTATTTCATTAAAATGATTTTTTAATTTTTAATTTCAACTTTAAATTTGAAATGCATAATTCATTATGTTTAATGAATTATGTATTTCAAATTATTTTTTTTATTTCATAAAATGATAGTTAGCTCTTAAAATACTGCAGTTGTAGAACTTAAAAATATGCAAAGATAAGATTAGAAAATGAATATTCGAAATTAATTTTACGATACAACAAGCTCGAGATTAAATTATTTTCTTTTTTTGGATTTTTGGGTGATGAGGGGTTAATACTTGGACGAAGTCAGACACCTCACAGAAAAAAAAATCCCTGGTGTAAATCATTGCTTAAGTCTAATCCTTGATAATGTCTTCAAGACGGAATCATCATTTCCATCAATTTTATAATACTTAAACTTATGCATTATTTATATTTCTGCTTTCGTTAATTACATTTGTGTTTTAGATGTAGCAGCATTGGCATGCATAATGTATTTTCCTCTTAAAGTTTTTTGCTGAGAAAATATTTTCTTAATAAGTTAATTTCATAAAATATTGACTTTAACCACATAGTTTGTATTACCGTATAATTAAGTTTGAATAGAAACTTTCACTTGATGCAAATTATTTTTATTATCTTAAAACTTATTTTACAAAAGGTAGGTTAGAGTAAATAATTTTCTCTTAACCTTTACTATTGATCAGATATCAGATTAAAAAAAAAATTAGAAAGAAATTTTGTCTCAAAATTAGGCTACTGCTATGCATAAATGGTTTAAATTTCCAAATGAAACATAATATAATTTGCATGTATAAACTATGATGAGACGCATTCTAAGGAAGCAGAGGAGAAATGAACATAGTAGTTGCCTAAATAATGCATTTAATAACACCAAATGAACTTTACTATAACAAACAATAAGTCCTAACTAGTATTATAAGATACATCATTACCTTATTATGAATGATGAATTGTTCAATATATTACGTAATGGAGAATAGTGCAAACATATTGGTTAGAATGGTCTCCATTTACTTTAGCAGTTCTGAGTTTATTTATTCAGTTAATAGTTAGCAATTAATAGTTAAATAAATGCGAAATGGTGTTCTTTTTTATCTAAATATTTATCGTGAAATCTTGCTCGATAGTAGAAAACAGTTTCTTAAATAGTGGTCTAATAATAGTTTAGATGATGAATAATGTATATCTGTAGTTTCGTTTAGAAAATCGAATCAAATCTAATCAACTACCCCAGATAATCGATTTAAGCTTGTTTCTACTCTAAATCATTAATATGTCTAAATATTAGTCAAACAAAATTGCAATCCTGACGAAAACTTGGTATCTTTAAATTTTATCATCATTTAATTGATAATTTTTAAAATGCATCATTGTGACGTAGTTAGAGAAGTAATGTCTCTCAGTATAAAGCATTTATTTAATCTATAGTTTCGTAAAAGTTTACTTTTCATGATATAGCATTTCAAAATTCTAATTTTTATTTTATTTTTTCATGCTTAAATTAAGAATAATTTGTGTTATTCTACACTTTTTTCATTCATGATTCTTTCCTTCAATGGCAATATTATTAAAACTTGCTAATTAAATTTCAGTTTAGATATTTTCCTGATTTTTTTACACATGATGTAAAAATAATTAATTCGTTTTGCTGAAGCAAGAAGATCAAATATTTATTGAGTATCAGGACGAAGGAAGAATGCTTTGTAAATAACTTCATGATCAATTAATGATATAAAATTTTGATAAAGATTTATTTTAATATATTCATTTGTAGTATAACGTTAAGAAGCTATTTTTCAAAACTTAAATGACAGTTAACACTGTTGCAGGCGCTCGCACGCTAACCATTTTTTGACAGGGAAAGACGTAGCGTTGTTAATACCTCAACTCCTACTTAAAGAAAGAAATTTTAAATTTTGTTTTTCCGTTAAAGTTTCATAAATTATATTTTTGAAATTTACATTTAATAATTTATTTAAAGCTTATAAAAATTAAAATAAAATTTTGTTAACTAAATTGAATCCTTTTTTTTTATCTGCAAAGATAGCAAAAAGTGAACTTTTTCTGTAGTCACTAAAAATGATCAATTTAGAAAAGGGAACAAATGCTATATTAAGATTATAACTACTATAACTTAAATAAGAAATTTAAGAATATAAATATCTTTTTAATATGCAATATTTTGTACAAACGCAATTTTTACCCTTTCTGGACATTCGTTTCCTTTGGTAAAATCGAAATAATAATTCTAAATATATATCTACAATCGAAAAAAAAAGATTGGTAAAATCGAAGGGACACAGTTAAGAACAAATCTTTTTTTTCTGCTTATCGTACCAGAATTATGGATTTAGTATCTATGTACCTATATGTATGATCTAAGTTACTAGATCTTCTTGCAGCCAGGATTATTTTTCATTATTATGTTTTTCTGATTTTTTAAAAAAAATTAGAACTGCTTTTCTTAAGGCCTAAATGCATAGCAAAAATTAAAAATGAATTGATGTTAAATAAAATTAGAAAGCTTTAATTAAACTAAAATTATAAATTTTCTGTTTTTATTTGTATAATAAAAACTATTTAAGTTTCGGAAGTCTACTATGTACTATATGTATGAAAAAGAATTTAAGCATATCCCACAGTAAACAAAACAATTGAAGAAGGATGTTGATTGTTATAAGCATTTTGTCAAACGGTGACCAAAACACTTTCATTTTCATTCCCTGATGGATTAACCGAAAATCCATGTCCCTAAATACCTTCTTAACCGAATCTTCATTCCCACTGGAGGGCACCTAGTAATTGAGATACTTCCGGCATGGTGGTTGGTTCTCGCCAGAAGGTGGTTGTCAGCTCCTGTCATCGATGCCGGGACGTATTTACTAAGGTTAGGATTATATTGAGGCCGGTGAAAGCCTTTAGGACTCAACAACAGTTCTCGTCTCTGTTGCTGTTGCAGAGATCCGGCCATTCGGATTTCCTCTTGTGCTTTCGGGCAGGTAGGAGTAGGCAGTTTAAGGTAACCGAATCTTCACTTTAAAATATAAAATTATATTTTTTACATGGTAGAAATTCAAACGCTGTTCATTCGTCTTTTTGGCGAATATTAAAATGAATGGTCAATTATGAATACTACCGAATATTTTTGACCAGATAGTATATCTAAGAATCTCGCAATTGTTTTAAATACCCTTTTCCTTTTCAAACGCTTCATATTCCAATATTTTAATTATTTTAAACACATAACTATGATAAGTTATTAAAAAATAACTTTCCTTTCAAAGCTTCCAATTTTATTTCAACCTTCATGATTTTGATTTTCAATCTTTTATATTTAACGCATTTTGTAATTGAATATTCCGATAATTTAAGGCTAATTAATTAATTTCGATAAAGAATTTCATAAATTACAAACTTCCTACTATTTCTCCTTTTAAAAGTTTCAGTCTTCATATAATTCTCCATTGATAATCATTTACCACTACACTTGTGTGAATACTGTATGGATGCTTCCAATATATTGCTGGCATTTTTTTTTGAACTGCTAAGCTATCGAAAGAAAAAAATATTATAAAAGATTAAAAAAAAATTATGACAATTTATTTGATTGTTTTATTACATGATTATCCGAAAACCAGACATTATCGTGCAAATCAAATAATACAGACAGAGCGTGCGACAACAAAATTATATAACCGAAAAAAAGCTGATGTAGCAAAATTAGGCAAGTATTCAACCATAAAGAAGGCGGGAATTTCACGAACAGAATAATAGATTAAACTGAAACATGAAGTGACATGAAAATAAAATTCATCCGACATTTGAAAGTATACAGATTTCTTTACATCTGCAATAAATTACATTTGCTTTTTCTTTTCAAAGTATACAAATTTCTTTACATCTGCAATAAATTACATTTGCTTTTTCTTTTCCATGTCTGGCATGAACCGCCGCCAGTTACGTTTGCCTGTACATTATGCTACCCTGTCACAGTGGAAAGCTCCAAGAGTAAAAAGACAACTCAGAGTGCTGATGATTTTATTTTATTTCATCTCGAAAGCAAATAGAATAAAAAGGGAAAAGACGATAGAAGGAATAAAGGTTTTCATGTCCTCCTAAGAATGAAAGAGGATGCATTTATTATTACAAAGGATTACATGATTTTGCTTTACATTTTCTGCTGTTCTTCTTCTTGTCATT
>JAPMOR010006649.1:0-47596 GCA_026543865.1 Argiope aurantia
TTTTTTTCATTTGTTTCGAAAATTACAGTTAAGAATTCCGAAAATTGAAAATCTTCAGTGGAATAACACAAACTTTGTAGCATCAAGAAAAAGAAAATTATCTAAAACAATAAAAATGAAAATTTCTCATTAGAATTGAAACCAATATTTAAATGTAGTTAGGACAGATATTTATTAAAAAGAGCACTTTTCAAATCAATCTAAATATTTCTTGGAACTAAGCGCAAAGTATTTTAAACTTCCCAGTAACATTTATTGTTTTATGATTTATAAAAGAATCTGGTTTTTAAAAAATAATATCGCCTGTCAAAATTTTTTTAATTCTTAAAACGTAAACGAAATTAATTATAATGAATGGACATATATTTGTTGCCAAATAAATGTTTTAAAGGCTCATAATTATTTCTAAAAAGCAATTTGTGATTTCGCTTGTTAATATGGTTTTCGATGAAAAAATTAAAAGAAAATTTAATTTCTCCATTTGTATTTGGCACTGCAATTTCTACGGTTTAATTTGCTGAAAGTTTTATTATATCGGTTATTTTTCAGTCTATTTATTATCTGTAAAACATATTTTATAACAAAAGCTAATAAAAAGAAGAAATTATTTTTCATTTGAAAATAACATCTAATAGATTATTTAGAGAGTTTCTACTAATTTCTGA
Source organism: Argiope aurantia (assembly GCA_026543865.1). Lineage (NCBI taxonomy): Eukaryota > Metazoa > Arthropoda > Arachnida > Araneae > Araneidae > Argiope > Argiope aurantia. The sequence continues at coordinate 666 of JAPMOR010006649.1, forward strand.
TAGCCTACTTTAATCTTTGTAAGAGCGCTGAAATTTTGTTGAATGTTTGAAATTTGATACTTTCAAAAAAGGAGGTTTTAGCCAAATATTTGTATATTTTTCACCCTTAACCTTGGTTTAATTGAGTTAATATATTGTTAGTGTCAATATGAAGTAAAAAAAATCTTTTTTACCATTTAATTTTTTAATACTAAAAAGGCAAGAATACTTTTTAATCTGCGGAGCTGTTTATGAAGGTAATATAATACTTTAACATGTAATAATTAAATAATTATAGGAATTTAATTAATTATTTTGCCAATTTAATTATGTGATATTTAGTTTTTAAAATATAAATTTCAAAATCTTTTTCCAAAGAGTAGTTTGCATACATATATTCTGGGATTTTCGCAACTTTATTAAAAATAAAAATCCATATTTAAATGCTTCAAAAATACTTGAACTCAGTGTCATATTAGCATATATTAAGAGAAATTTATTAATTTAGATGTATCAAGAATTTTATGGCTAATTTGATATTATGATACGAATTTCGCGAGCACTTTATAATCCTTATTATAATTAGGGACAGCAAAATAATTTACATTCCAACAATGATGACCAATGAAACACAGTAGTTACTCCCCATCTACACAAAACACGCAACAGCACTGTTCGATATCTTACCGATATTTTCCGGTGTACATAATATCGAACAAAATCGTGGAGATATAGCAAAATATATTATGCTAATAGGATAGCAACCAAGTTATATCTAGAAGAAATGATGAAAAGTTCTATTTAATGAAATGCGATACTGATAATAATTTGCTAGTTCAAAGCTTTCAAAAGGGATCCAGATAGTGCAGGAATATAAAAGGAAAGGACCTGTAAAGGGTGTAATTTTACTTGGAACATGACGGGCGAGGCAATTATTAATCACTTACATATAAGTACACAGATGATGCCATTCTAATATATAATAATGGATTACATCAGTTTCATCATGTACGATGAAAAATTCTCTTTCAATGGGAATAATAGGAATTTTCTTTCTTAAGAGAAATAACCATAAACAGCTATTCTGACTCCCTCGAAGGCACACGGATCTGTTTGACGGAATGAGGCGACAGCCTAGGTGGGAAGTAAGGTTAAATTCGAAGGACCTGCAGGACAAGTTAAATTCGAAGGACCATCATCGGCCATGACATAACACCTCCCGAAGGAGGACGTCCTGTCATCTTAAGACAAATAGAATTTAGCTTTAAAAAAAACGTTAGTAATTTTAGACAAAAGAATTAAGTTAATTTCAAATTCATTACAGATCATTGTGGTCTATTTAAACAAGCTGGAATAGTTTTCCCAAAACTTTCTCGCACATTCTCTAATAGAGATAGAGCAAAGGATGCCGGGTATGGAATTGGCAAGCAATTCTTGCGAAATATAAAACTTTGATATGAATTTAGCATTTTTACTGAATCTATCGTGTGATCTATCTGATCTCTGTCATGCGGTTAATAGTATTCAAAAATCGAATTTGTGTTTTAGCCTTGTTTTTTTTCAACCGCTTGGATAAAAATTTTGCACAGAACTACACTCGTAATCATAAAATCTCTCACTAAATATGATATATTTAAATCGCTGCGTTTTTAAGAAATAGATTTTATATATTTATATATTTTATACAGTGGTGGCCAAAAGTGTAGACATTTTTTGAAAGTTTCATATTTTTCAACTTTGCGTGCTTGTAGAATATATTAATTTTCACTTAAATACAAATGTTTATATATCAAATTGAAGATAATTTAATTTAGTATTTAATAACAAAAACAATATTACAATATCTGTATTACAAAAGAAGTTACGCTCATTTTAGTAAGATCTATCTTAGATTTGAATTTTTTTTAAAGTGATACTTACACAATCAATACTTAGTAGGATAACCCTTATTTTTAAAGACAGCTTCACAGCGTCTTTTCATCGAGTGAACGAGTGTTTGGAGTTCATCTTTCGTAATCATATGATGCCAAGAATCAAGTATAGATTCAATAAGTTGTCTTTTATTGGATGGACGCTTTTTTCGTACAAGAATTTTCAAATGTTGCCACAAATTTTCAATTGGATTGAGATCAGGGCTGTTTCCTGGCCATGGTATACATCTATGCCTTTATTTTGAAACCATGCTTTGCATACTTTTGCTGTGTGGCATGGAGCTGAATCCTGCTGAAAAATAAATGGTACTTTGTTGGGGAAGAAATCCCTGATGGAAGGTATCAATTTCGGTTCCAGGACAATTTCGATGTATTTTTTGCTAGTCAGGATGCCATTAATCACTTGAATTCGGCCCACACCATCTGCAGACATACATGCCCAAATCATAGCATTTGTTGTTGTTTTTATAGTTGCTTCAATGCAATCAGGATGAGGCGATTCACCTACTCTACGTCTCACGTATTTTCTACCATCACTACCAAAGAGCGATATTTTAGTCTCATCGCTTCAGATTACTTGCTTCCATTGATTTTTTGACCATTTAATGTGTTCTTTTGCCCACTTAACTCGTTTTTCGAGTTGCTTTTGATTTAAATATGTTTTTTTCCTTGGAATTCTAGCTTGTAGTCCAAATCCTGATAACCTTCTTCTTTTTGTTCTTGAACTTACTGCAATACCCGCTGCATTCATTTCACATCTAATGGCATCTGATGAAATTTTTCTATCTTGAAGGCATAGCCGTTTAATTTTTCTATCGGCAGTAGCAGTTGTGCATTTTTTTTTCTGCCTGATTTGGCCTTATTTTCCACTGATTTCGTTTTTTCATAACGTAAACAGAACTTTCGTACACCAGAACAAGTCACTGAACCACCAACTTTTCTTGCAATTTCAGCATAAGAGAAGCCATTTTCTCTCAATATGACAATTCGGCTTCTTTTTGTAGATGTCCAATCAGTTCTTCTTGCTGGTGTTGTTTGTTTAAAATTAGTTTAATTAAAAAAATTGACTTAAAATATTCAAAAACAGCAATACTCTATTTAATTGTACTAGTATGCATCATTCCGCAAAATATTTCCACAACAATAACTCTTTTACCATCCAAATAACCTAAATTATAGTTACAGACATTTGATGGGTCCTCAGAACAGTGTTTGTGATTGGCTAGTACGCTTTTAATACAAAACACGTCATTATTCAAAACGATTTCTTGTTCTAGTAAAATGTGCGTACCTTTTTTTGTAATACAGATATTGTAATACTGCTTTTGTTATTAAATGTTGCATTGAATTACCTTCAATTTGATATCTAAACATTTGTATTTAAGTGAAAATTAATATATTCTACAAGCACGCAAAGTTGAAAAACATGAAACTTTCAAAAAATGTCCACACTTTTGGCCACTACTGTATATTATAAGCAGGCAGACGATCAGCTCCTTGTTGAATTTGACTGACTTTGATAGGTGTCTAGAATATAAAGGTTAAATTTATACGCAAAGTTTTATTCAAAGCTTAGCGGTAGCGTGTCTGTCCCGGGTTCCAGTCCCAGTTCCGGCTTCTTTTTCTGTGTCCTATCTGTGAGGGGTGTGAATGTGCCCCCTGTAAAAATGGTTTGTACAAGCGAATGTAACTCTTGGTCCTCGTTGGCGCTACTGGAAAAACAAGAGACGCTCTCACTCGGCTTAAATCGCTGATAGATCTGTCAGAGGGCTTATAATGTGCCATAAGTAACAACAACAAAGTTTTATCTATCTAGCTTTCAACGTTTTGTAGTTATCGTGTTAATTTATATTCAAACAGCCGGACAGGACAGATTTCCTCTGAATGATTTTGCTCGAAATTTGATAGAAATCTACAAATACTACTGTATGCGGAATTCCACCCATCTAGCTCAAAGCGTTTATGAGTTATCTATATCACAGACAGATAACATCTCCCAAACATATGTTTTTTTTTTAACTCAGGGGGTCTAAAACGTGGAGATTTGTCAAAATCTCAAGTTCGAATTTCTTCACGATTACAATATTTCTCTATACATCATGTACGAGAAAGTAAAAAAAGTATATATTTTTTATCATTTCGTTTAAAATAACTTTTAAACCGAATTTTTTTTTAAATTTATAACCATAATCAACTTAATAAAATATTTTGCTATTTCAGCTAGGTATAATATAATTAAAAACTATTTATATAGAAAATGAACAAAAATTAATTTAAAAAAATAGCTGAATTTGAATAGATGAGCTTGGGAAGATGGAGCCCAGAAGCTTTCAATAATTTAAGAACTACAAGGTCTCTTTTAAACCTGGTTATGATATTACGGGACTCGGGCACATGAGTCGGATGAAGTAGTTTATGGGTTCGATCTATCAGCTGTGCCTGCTGTCCAATGTTTTTCTAAAACTGATAAACAGTTATATACTTCAGTAACTAATTGTTCACTGTAGTCTATCTGACTATTAAATGATGTCCAGACGAGACTTAAGGAGAGAGGAGGGTCATTTACCCATGAAGATTCATCAAGGAGTCAAATTATATCCATATATCGGATCTAAAGTAGATTTTTGTCTCAGGTACTGCTTGTAATTAGTACTAGATGCTGTATGTTAGTTAGTACTAAATACTATTCAATATTCTGAATACTATGTAATAGCTTTAATATGAAGTAACAATATTGTATAGTGTCTTGTGTCTAAAGAACTAGGCTGTTTCAACTCATGTATTTGAATATGTTATACCAACAAGGATTCAATCCATTTTCATGAAAATTTATGACAGATATACAGAAGCTTTATAATGAATTGCAAACTCTTTGTCCACATTGCTTATGACCCGTGAGAGCAAATTTTTGAGTGTTTTTTATTTTTAGCAATAATAATTTTTAATTTTCCCAATTTATGACTACATATTCATGTTTTAAAATTATTTTTAAATTGGACCAAAGTTTTTATCCCTCAGAAGAAATTTGGACACTCATAACACCTCAAGAGTCGGACAGAGGTCCAAAATTAAGACGCCTATCTAAAAATATCGCTCGAATTATTTCAAAACGGGATTTTTATGTAATTGAATTAAACGGAAGCATCCATTTAATGGAATCTAAAAATGCTGAATTTTCCAACTACGCAGACTAAGCAGCTACCTATGAACGCTAAATTCAGAAGTTGCCACAAGCAAGTCGACTCAAAAACTTTATTTTCCAGTTGCCAAATAAATAAGCTAGCAAGAAATACAAATTCTGTAATTGAAAAAAATAGGGTAATATTAATGCTAGTATGATTAATCATTAAATTTTATCTGTTTCAATACATTCACTTAATTGGCAGAATATTTATAAACACTCAATCTCTGCTTAGATAATATAGCATATAAATATGAATGCTGGGCAATCTAGAATCATAATAGGTAAATATATTCCCTCCCACAAATAAATTTAAAAAAAGAAACTTAATCCAAAATAAATCATTAACATGTTAAAAATGCACGTAAATGTGAAAATAAATTGATCAGGTTTTTAGGAGACAGGCCTCATAATATGTATTGCTTAAGACCGCAAAATAACAAAATCAGCCTCAGGGGCTTAAACATATTGGTTGTAAATGGATTATAATTTATGTTGCTTCAAAATATCATTGCTCTTTTTCAATAAATTTGAAAATGCTATTTTTTTAAACAGAGATTAATTATTTCGGAATATGAGAAGTAACTTGATGTTTTTAACAAAGTTATACTATCCAAAACATATTGCACATTTTTTTTTCCCCTGCCTGCCAGAATAGAAGAAAAAAAACCATCTTATAGGTACTGTGTTCTAAACAATCAGAACAATTCTTTCATTGTGATAAGTGTTCTGAGAATCGTATTTTAATTTTTAAATAATAATTAAACAATTTTGAAACTTACTTAAAACCAATTTTATAGTAAGTTTATTCCATAATTAATTAACTTATTTAATAACATTTTTTCGCTGTGAAAATATCAAAAGAACGCTCTTTAAATCTCCAACACTTTCAACCAACAATTGTAGGAATGATGGACTAAGAGCGCCATCTACCAAGGAATGAGAAAAGATATTTTGAAATTATCAAATACGTCTAAGCAAATTCCGACCTAAAGTAAAAATATGAGGTTAAAAAGTATGAGGATTTTTATTTCAAATGAGCTTAGCACATTTTATCGAGTGAACAGGATAGGTAGTAAGTTAGTTTGGATTTTAATTAGTTTGGAATATGTTGTTGGAAATGTAAAAATCTGGACGGAGTTCATAAATATCCTATATATCCTCAAAGGGATTGGAAATGGCTGGGTGGGGGGTGAAATTTTCATTTCGTTATAACTTTCTTAATATTGACGATAGAAAAATAAATCCAGTTGGCCAAACTAGCCCCTCATTAAGACGAACAACCTTTGTATTTAAAGTTTTTCCATAATTGCAATATTCTAGAAGTTGTCACTGTTTCTAACAGCAACAATTTATGTTGCCAAATAGTAACTTAGATGTAAAGGAATCTACCTTTGCCTTCCAACTTGACGAGAGTAATTTTTTATAAATATAGTTTTAGTTTTAACATGACAAAAGAAATCGCATGAATAGTTTGAAGAAGAAATTAAATTAGTGTGAGAATCATAATAACATTAAAAACATTATCACAACTTAATTGTATATCAAATTATATTCAGAAAATTTTCTAACTAATAATAAATTTTAATTATTTGATATTAATAAAATTAGTCCATTATAAAATAAATATTTTTAAAAGAAGCGTTTCTTTCTTCCCCGTGACACCTATAAACGACCAGAGTATGAAATCTGCAACAACCATCGTGACATTAACACATAGCGATGATCATTCCTTGCGAGTTAAATCAAGCAGAATACTTCGCGAGTTTGAGTTAAAAATATGTCACAGAAGTTCGCTCTTTCTATCAGAAATGAAATGAAAAGATAAAAAGAAGCATCGGAAGTTCCTTCAAGCTTCAAAGGATTCTTTCTAAATGATGAATTTTCAGAGAATCAGTGAAAGAAGGAATGCCATAAATCTATTTCTTTTTTCCAGAAATTCTATTCTCCATCATAATGTTGCAAAAAAAGCAAATAATGGTTTAAAATATTTTCTCTGTAAATGTATATTATATTACAGAGATCAAGAAATATTGCAATTTCTTCATATAAAATAAATATACATGATGTCCTATAAAAGAGGAACAAACTTTTATTTTTCAAAATAAGACATATACTATCAATTATAGAGTTATCTATCTTTTCTTATATAAAGCTCATTGTGTGTGTGTGTGTGTTGGCGCTCTACAGACCAGATCGTTTAACCTACAGCTGCCAAATTTGGTACATGTATACCTTAGAGGTCGGTAATGTGCACCTGGGGTCCCTTTTTTTGAATTTTTAATTAGAATTTTAATTACAAATTAAAAACTAACTTTCCCGCCAAATAAAATCTTTCCTTTTCCCCACCGCCAAATGAGTAAGGCTACAGTTTTTTTCTCCACTCTAATGAGGCTAGGGTTAACATTTTTCGGCCGATTATTTCAAACGATTCTGTGTTTATTTTCTTAATGTTTTATGCATTTAAAATTAAACATTGTTAATTAATCGATCTTACAGATTCATTCTGAAGTACTTTTGAATTAAAATAACACAGAATAAAGGAAATTAAAAATGTCTAATCTGCATAGCGTTACCCCAACTGGCGTAGAAAAATGCATGCATTTGCGTTACCATAACTGGCGTTAAAAATTCACGCATGCGCATTGTGTTCTGATTGGTGACAACTATTATCAACGGATGATTCTTGATTTCAATTATTTTTAGGTTAGTTGCATGCTTTCGTAATTAAATTGTATTTATGTTAGTTATATATTTTTTGTATATGCTTATAGTGAGTACATCGTTTTTTAAGTAGTTTTTTAAAACCTGTTTTCGGCCGATTATTTTAAACGATTCATTTTATTTTCTTAGTGGTTGATGCATTTAAAATTAAACATTGTTAATTAATCGATCTGTTCATGATGAATCTGAGAAAAAAATTTTGACAAATTCTTGAGATATTACATAAATTAAAAAAGATATTCTTTAGTGCCCATAAAGTTTAAACGCTCAGTGACTGTTATCAGTAATCATATTATAAAAAATGCCTTGTTTCTGTAAAAATTATTATTATATTAATTGCAGATTAATTCTTTCCACTTTAATTTAAAGCATAAATTCTACGGGAGCTAACAGAAAATTAGTGAGATACATATTACATTATGACTGAAGGCCTTTATAATATTATATGACTATCAAAATTTGAAGTTTTAAAATATTTTGATGAAGAATCTATTAAAGTAGGAATTGCATAAAATATTTAACTATTAAAATTTAAACGAACATTAAGATTGGCGAACCGGCTGGTCGCCAAAGGCGGCTAGTATTAAATAAAGCTAAAAATCGTTTGAAAATACTTTGGCTTCTGTGGAGGTTGAAATAAAAAGTTAAAGCAATTATATTTTTATGCAACTGCATAATGTAAAAATACCAGTTAGTAAAGTATTTCTCTTAAATTCATCTACGCACACGTAAAGTTCCACGCTTCTATCCACAAAATGTGCTTATATATATTTATTTAGAGAATCTTATCGCAAATGCAAGTGAAAATATTTATTATATTCAAATTTCAACATAAATTTGCATTATATTGAAATTTGAGTAATTGAACATTTAAAATATCTCGGAGAAGTAATGTAATGAGAAAAAAGAAAAGAAAATTTTTTGCATGCAACTGTGCTGGAGATATTATGCCTTCCATCATAATACTATATTCCAGTAATGATAAATGGTTTGATATCTTGATTACGTACATTGAATGTTCTCGTAATGCCGGTCTAACTGCAGAATAATATTAAAATTCTTCGACTTTCTAAGAACTTTCTAGAAAATGCATTTACAGAACATTTTATGAAAAATATTAAATTAAAACTTGTTTTCTGTAATGTAGTTTCTGCTACAAAAATACTAAAAATACTGCAAGAAGCTGATGAAAATAATTGTTTATCAAAAGTTATACAAGCTGTTATAAAGTGATAATTTTTAATCAACCACAAAAAAATAATTAAAAGCTATCTGCTAAAAAAAACAACTTTTCAAAGTGCATAATTTTTATATGATGCATTTTTACACAGTTTTTCAAATGTTTTTGTTACGTAGTAATATTTTTCCGATATTAAGTAACATTCTAAATTTGACATGACGGAGACCATGTGAAATAACAACGAAGAACGATGCAAAATTTTAAACACAATCTTTTTAAAAAAAAATTATCCCTTTTCTCTCCCAATTTTTATTTATTTATTAATTTTTTTATTTTTTTTCTTGGAAATCTTGATTTTTGGAGTGAATTTTGAGAATGTGAAATAATTTAACAATTTTAATATTTCTTTTTTTGTTCTATTTATGAATTTATCTGTGTAAGCATTATTTTACAAAGAACTATTTATTTATCATGAACATCAAAGATATGTATTTTTTTTCATGTAAAATAATTTATTATAATATTCATATTTCAAGAAATTTTATTAAACTAAATAAAGAAACCAAATAACAAAACATCTGTTATGGTAATACAATAAAATGTTCAATAGTTTTTACAAATAAGTAAATTCATAAATATAACGGAAAAAAAAAGAAATATTAGAGTTATTAAATTATTTCAAATTCCCAAAATTCATTTCAAAGCCTAAAAATGTCAATAAAATAATTCGGCAGTGGAAAATTATAACAAAATAAAATTATTTAAAAAGTTTGATCCGAAAATTTGAAGTTGATTTGATGCATTTCTAAAGAGAATGATTTATATTTGAGTGTAAAATTGCTTACATTAAATGTGAAAAGAAAAACACTTTTAAATATTAAACGATACAATACAATAAAAAAGGTTCTTCCAATTTAGAATAATAGTATTTAAAATTCATATCAAATGTCAAAATTTAAATTACACTAAAGTTCATTCAGATATGAATAAACAATGTTTTCATCAAACGAAATGATAAAACATCAACATACCATCTTCAGAAAATAATGACAAAATGTGGATTCATTATCAGATAAAATGAAACCATGATCCTTCATCTTCACATCGCTATCATACATTAAAAAGAAATGGATTCTTCCAACTCATATTGCGTTGCAATACACACAGATAATAAGAGCAAATCAAAAATTAACACTATCTTATTTTGTTATGAGTTCATAACTGTGTCATCTTTCTTAATAAAAAGGAAAGTTTATATACAATTAAAATTTCCCATATTTTTATAAGAAGAATATAATGTAGCGATAGCCATTGGGCTTCCTATATATGCTTTTTTATTTTATTTTTCTTTAAACATATTTTAGTACGTCAAGCATGTTTAGAACGTATAAGGACTAAAAAAAGAACGAACGTAAAAAAGAATAAGAAAAAAGACAATCAGCAAAAAAACTCCAGCAATTTGCAATCTATTTGAAAAATAGCTTTCGAATTAATCTTCTTTACATGTCGATAAGAATCAAAAACGAGTTTTTTTTTTTTTTTTTTTTTAAGAGGAATAATTAAAAGTCCCCAAAATACGTTTCATACAGGTATATTTTCATTCAGAGAAACAGCTTCATTAAATATTCAATTGAAGGTGATTATTCAATAAATCATACTGACACGTAGAAGAATTTTTTCCCTTACCTTTTAAGTCCATTCCGATTCTAAAGCGTCTCTTTAAAATAAATCAAAGTTGGAATTTAAAAAAATAAATACTGAAATAAAAAAGAAAAAAAAGCAGCGTTTCTTTTACAGTTTAAAAAGAAAAGGATTACGGCAGTCAAATTAATTGAAGTTTTTATTCTTTATGTAGCAGAACAAAAACAATGGGTTTAAACGTAGTAATTAACAACACAGCAATTTCTAATTAACACTTGACTCAAATTTTCCCTACGCGCGCGTTTAAAACAAAAGCTAAATTACTGCAAATAATAAATCTTTTGTTGATTTTTTTCCAACATCGCATCCCGTGAAAGAAGAGACAAAAACATAACTGGCAAGGTGTGCAAAAGAAAGCTGCATTAATAAGGCATTTTTTTTATACGACTAGCACTTTTTCCAGAGATACAAGAGGATTTAGGAAACAAAATTAAAAAAAAGAGAAAGGGTAAAAAATGGAACTTGTTTCTTGTTGCAAAGCGAGGAAATGGAAGCAAAACAATTAAATATGATATTCCAAACGATATTTTTTAAGCAGTTCGCGCACTGAAAAACAGTCAAACAATGTATAAAAATTGTTTTTATTTAAGTCACATAAGAGCAGAGTTTTTTTAAATAAAAAAAAGGCTCTCAAAAAAGATATGGGACAGCAATTTCCTAATGCATCAGTTGATCCTTTCCTGAAAATTACATCAATTTTGATTCGGTAATTATGAATGTTTTCGCTTTTTCATCTTTGATATTTTTTTCATTGTTCCTTTCTTCTTTTTCTTCTCGCTTTTTAATACAAATGCCATTTGCTTTTTCACAATAAGCTTTAATCGTAGTAAAGAATAAGAACAAAACTGCAAAAATCATTCAAAAACATCATATACATATTTTAAGAATAGCAGACAGAAAAAATATATTTAAAAAAAAGATAGATATGACAAAAATAAAAGAAAAAAATCTGGTTTTTCTATAAAAACCTGGATTAAAACGAATGCGAATGGAGAGAGAAAGTTAAGAGTCATTATGTATGTCTGAAAAAAATAATTATTAATAAGAATTGTATTTGGATATTTAATTGATATATTCGTTAAAGGTGAAGGATTTAAAAAATAATGGATACATTTTAAAACTTTAAATTTCGTGTTAAAAATAATAATAATTGTCTTTTTTAGAATTCTGAGTTTTTGTTAAAAATTCTAGCTACAAAATGATATTTACAATAAATCGACATCTTTTGAAAATTAATATTTTTCAATCTATATTTCTAATAATATTTGTATTCAATTTAAAAATATTAATTGAATAGAAAGAGCATAGAAAGTTTAAAAATTCTTAGATTACGCCACACACATAAATGCTTTTCGCATGTAACTTAACGTCATAAACTGTTTTTCAATCTTTATAACTTCAATTTTTTTTTAAAAAAAATGAAAGTATAGTTTAAAAAACATCGATTTAGAGGCAACTTGACTTCTCTTATAATACTAAATTTTTGAAAAATTCAATTATATCTGAAACTGGCGGAAGGAAAATATAATATGTATAATGAATAATGAAATAATATATATAAGCAGTTCTAAAATTGTAATTTAAAATTTTCTGAAAAAAATCTTTCTTTACATGCTCAGTTTTAAATCAAAATTTATATATTAGTGATACAAGATGAAGAATATTTGTAGTATTTTGATAAAAAAACAACAATACTTTTTAAAAACTTTTTCTTGATTTTCTGGTATAAATGGAGTGATCTCCTTAAATCGACCGGACTGCGATTGATGCATTCTAATATAGATGCTATTACTTTTCGTCTATAAGATCACGAATATCTTATACGACATTGGCGAATAACAGTTAAGAATTACAGATATTTGGCATAAACAATGTAAATCTACAATGGCTCAAAAAATTGGGAGTACACCTTACTTTTACTTGATAAATCCGATTTTCAGTATAAATAACACATTACCGGGAAATGCAAACATATTTTTATTTTTACACATAACAAATGGTTTAATTTAGAGTAAAAATAAAGAAAAATAAACCAAGAACTTCTAAATTGAAAAGTTTCAGAAGCATTTTAAATAAACATACGCGGAATTTTGCCTCAAAAAATTGAGAAAACACTAATGAAATTTGTGCAATATCACGCATAGAAACAAAGTGTCACTATTAAGATGCATGTCTTATAATGTCCTCTAAACGTCATGGTATCGATTCGACCCATTTTTGGTCATATCTGAAGATATTTTACCCCATTTTTCTTGCAACATTTGTTTTAAATGAATTTTGTTTCTAATTTTGTGTTTTTGAACCACTTTTTCGAGTGTGGCCCAACTAATATTCAATGGCATTGATGTCGGGGTACTGTGATGGTGTGTAAAATTGTTATTTACAATGAAAAAAATGCACTATATTTTGACGTTATGTGCATTCTTTTTTGGGGTCGCTTTACTGCTGGGAAATGGAATTTCTATCTAAACCCAAATTTTTAACACTTTCCTTTAGATTGCTGCGACCATATGGTTTATCCAACTTATTTCAGAAACTTCTCAGATCATAGGCAGAAGTGTAAGTGCTGAAACTGTGCGAAATACCATTAAACAAGCTGGATATAAAAGTCGCATTGTTAGAGAGAATCGTTCATCAGCTTGCAAATTCAGAAAAAGCATTAGAAGTTTGCAAAAACTCATCAGTTGAAGACCAATAACCTCTGGAAGAATGCCATATTTAATAATGAAAAAAAAATTCAACATTTTTGGCAGTAACAGCCATCGCACTGTATGGAGAAAACCTAATAGTGCTTTTGATCCAAAAAAAATTACATCTGACAGTTAAACATGATGGTGACTCCGTTACGGTTTGTGGTTGCATAGCTTCACCCGGGGTAGGAAATTTAATTTTTATAGATGGCATTTTAATCGATTTGGTTTACTTGGATATACATCACAGCAATCTAAAGGAAAGTGCTAAAAATTTGGGCTTAGATGGAAATTTCATTTTCCAGCAGAACAACGACCCCAAAAAGAATGCACGTAACGTCAAAATATGACGTATTTTTCATTGTAAACATACACGCGCACCACCACAGTACCGAGACATCAATACCATTGAATATCTATGGGCCATACTCGAAGTAGTGGTTCAAAAACACAAAAGTAGAAACAAAACCCATTTAAAACGAATGCTGCAAGAAAAATGGAGTAAAATATCTTCAGATATCACCAAAAATGGGTCGAATCGGTACCATGACGTTTAGAGGCCATTATAAGAGCTAAAATACATGCAACTTAATAGTGACATTTTGTTTCTATGCGTGAAATTGCAAAAATTTCATTGGTGTATTCTTAATTTTTTTGAGGCAAAATTCTGCGTATGTTGATTTAAAATGCTTCTGAAACTTTTCAATTTAGAAGTTTTTGGTTGATTTTTCTTTATTTTTACTCTAAATTTAACCATTTGTTATGTGTAAAAATAAAAATATGTTTGCACTTCCCGGTAATGTATTATTTATAGTCGGATTTGTCGAGTAAAAGTAAGGTGTAATCTCAATTTTTTGAGTCACTGTAAGTGGTTATGGTGGTTATTTGGAATTCAGGCATTGATTCTTCAGTTCATACAAAATGCTTTACCAAACCTACAATAAATTTAACAATACCATCACGGTCTTAATTTCTTTAATTAATAATTTATTTATAAGTCATTTTATTGAAATATGCAGTTAGAAAAAACCTTTTGATTATAAGTTTTTAAATGTACAGGAAAGTACGGTTTATATATGCTTTTCATTTATTGTTGTGACTTATGACACTTTACAAGTCCGCCGACATCTGTCAGCAATTTAAACCAAGTGAGCGTCTTTTTTTTTTTTTTTTTTTTTTTTTTTCAGTAGCGCCCACTAGGGTCAAGAATACGATTAAGCTACTCACGCGTCACAACACTTTTTACGGAACGGACTTCATTCACTCATCCACAGATTGCAATTTAGATCTGAATCAGAGAACGATCACCTCTTAACCAGTACCCCCAGTGGTATTACTTTCAGCATGGAGGACTTTGTGACCACAACAGATTTACAGGTGCGCTAGCCACCACACACACACACAAACGGAGTCTTCGGTCGGCGGGTTTCGAACCCACAACCTAAGGGATGCGAGTCCAACGCCCTACCAACCAGGTTATCCCGGCCTTTGCTTTTTATTTTTACATCGTTTTATACAGTTTCAGTTCTTTGTAGCCATTATAATGATTTAAAAAAATCCTTTATTAAATAAAGCTTCGTTTATTCATCGTTTTAAGAGTTATCTCCTGAGAACAGAGATAATTTTCAAAGAATATGAACTCGTATTGAAAAAATAATTATATCATGAATATGGAATGATTCATAACTGATGAATTAATGGAAGACAAATATTCTGGTGCTAATTTAAGCGATGATGAGGAAGAATGTGAAGAAATTATTCTACATTCTTTTAAAGGCCCTTTGAATTTATTTTATTTGTTGAAACACTAGTAAAATCAGCGGGAGTGGTCTTCACAAAACATTCTCGCATACTTTCTAATAAACTTGTCATGCCAGAGAACATCTTGCATAGCACTGACGTACAATGGCTAATAAATATCATTTTTTGACGTGAATTTAGCATTTTTATTGAATCTATCGTGTCATTCCTGGCGAGTTATTTGGCGATTTATCCCTGGCATGCGGTTAATAGCATCCAAAAATCGAATTTGTGTTTTAGACACTCTCACACGATTGAAATCAAAATATGACATAAAACTGTAGCATATGTAGTCACAAAATCCTGTACCAGATTTGATATATTTAAGTAACTGCGCTTTTGAATTATCGCGGTTATATGTTTCTGAAGGAACAGGCCCCGACAGACAGGCACCCTTAGAGGCTCAAAATTTGACAGACAATATAGCTGTTAAATATGCGTACCAAATTTTATCTATCTAGCTCTCTTTATTTGCAATTATCGTGTTAACTAATTTTTGGTGATTTTGTGACAATTTTGATTCACGTCTGTTCATTTTTATGTCGATCCCTTTAAAATAAATGTATTAACGGGGCTTTATTCTATTGAATAGTTAACAGGCATATTCACTATTGATAGATTGAATTCTTCATTTTAATTAATAAGTCAAAAGAAATGAGGAGTCTGTTAGGATATAAAAAAGAAATTTGCAGCCCATAAAAGTCGCTAAAAGTTAGAATAGTATATGTGTCATGGTAAGGAAATTAATTAATTATTAGCAATAATAATCATCCTTAATAATAACTGGTAATTATTAATTGCGACTGAACT
The DNA here is from genome assembly GCA_026543865.1 of Argiope aurantia. NCBI lineage: Eukaryota > Metazoa > Arthropoda > Arachnida > Araneae > Araneidae > Argiope > Argiope aurantia. The sequence continues at coordinate 16,662 of JAPMOR010006649.1, forward strand.
TTTAAATTTGTTATTATTAATAAATAACTGTAATGGTCTCATCGAAACTTTCTCTCTCTCTAAACTCTCTATTAAAATAACTATCTCTTCCATACAGCATTAAATCATAGATCTTGGGCGATGTTGTGAATGCCACGAATGCTGAACTCATGCATAAGAGTTGCGTGCTTCTTAGCATAGTAATGAAAACCGATACTTGAGTATTAACTGCATGTCAATGGCAGAAAATAATTACGAAAGATTTATCTTTGGAGTAAATCTATCGTGCAGTGCTTTATGATTTCTCTTTACTTTCTCGTCTATGCAATATGCAGGAAGAATTGTAATTGTCAAAAATTCGAGATTTTAACGAATCTTCCAGAATTCGAGAAATATATTTTTGAAAAATGTCCGTCCCTCTGTCTGTGATAAAGATAACTTAGAAAGGTTTTGAGCTATGCAGATGAAGATTAGATTTGTAGATTTATGTCTAATTTTGAGCAGAATACATTCAGAAAAAGTCTGTTCATCCGGTTCTTCGAATATAAGTTAACACGATAACTACAAAACGAGGAGAGTTAGATGGATAAAATTCGGTACACAGATTTAGCATCTACAATGTAGATAGTGTTACGAATCCGTAATGCTGCTTCCCAGCATAGTTGGTTCCATCATTGGAAAGAATGTTTTACAGTCATCTCTATGGGACAGAGTCTGGGCGTCGTGTCGGGGGTCCCGGAGCTTGGAGACAAACTTGGCGACCATTTGGCGACTTGGCGACCAATTTGGCGACTTTGGTGCCAAAATAGATTATACCCGAAACTTCGAGAATTTTCCCGATCCGTCCAGTAGGAACCGAGATACGGCTCGAACGTTCCTGATTGGTTGAGAGGCTTCTAGCCCCGCCTCTTGAGACCTATAAAAGGGGCTGCAGCTGCCAGAGAAGTCAAGTCAGTAATCCGAGTCAGAGTCGGAGAAGTAGAAGACGGAGTAGTCGGAAGCGACTGAGTCAAGCTCGTGCTGAACTGAGCTGTGCGCTACTGTCTGCAGTAGGTTCTGGTTGTATGCTGCTGTGTATGCTGTTGTATGCTACACGTCTCGGGTGAAGATAATCGTCTTCTGTGCTGTATATAGTTGTCGCTTTTGTGCTGTCCTGTGTGTCTTCGTGTAAATAAACGTCGTTATTTCTTTTTCCATTGCCGTCTGATTATTGAGCGTTCTCCACACCATATAACTTCCACTATCCAAACGAACCCCGGTGAAAATTTTGTAACAATAGATATCTATAAAATTTTGAGTCAAATCTAACCGAGGATTGATTATCAGTCGGCGTATATTTTCAGAAACGTATAAACGTTGTAATTCAAAAACACAATGACTTAAATATTTCAAACTTTGTAAGGGACTTTCTGACAATGATTGTAGTTTTGTGTCAAATTTTTGTTTCGATTGGTTGAGAAACACTCGTCGAAAACACAAATTCAATTTTCGAATACTATTAATAGCATGTCAAAGATTAATTTCCAAGGTTGATACGATAAATCCAGGGTAAAAGCTAAATTCAAGCCAATGTTAATATTTCGAAGCTGTTGTACGCCATTTCCATGGTAAACGTTTTCTATTATAACAACTTTATTGAATTATGAAAAAATTTTTGGAAGATCACTTCCATTGGTTTTCCAATCGGCTGAAACCAAAATCTGATACTGAACTACAGTTGCTGTCACAAGATATCCCAAACCAAATTTCATTTATTTAATTCAAAGCGTTTTGGAGTTTACATGAATGACAAAATATTTGGTCTATGAATTAATTCGTGCAGTTTTACAAGAGACGGCATAACTAGCTTATTGTCCCATAGTTTTGCTTGTTCAAACATGCATTTAAAACTACTGTTATTGCGCATCTAGTTTAGTATATGCCATTTGGTTTAAGCGTAAACAACAATTTTTATTCAATTGAAAATGTCAAATTTTGTGCCTGATAAAGTGTTTTTGCGGGGGGTTCTTCTTCATTACTTTAACATGAAGAAAAGTGCTATCGAAAGTTATCGTATTTTGGTGGAAGTTTATGGTGACCATGCTCTAGCTGAGCGAACGTGTCAGAAGTGGTTCGCACAGTTTAAAAGTGGTGATTACGGCTTAGAAGACCAAGAACGACCTGGACAGCCAAAAAAATTTGAAGCTTCTGAAACCTGGTGGAACTATTAATGGAGAACGTTATCGACTTCAGTTGATGTGTTTGAAAAAAGCTCTGGCCAGAATGGGATAACAGACTTAATAAACTTATTTTTCAACATGATAACGCTCGACCACATGTCGCAAAACCGGTCAAAACATATTTGGAAAATGTCGGATGGGAAGTGTTGCCCCACACGCCGTATTCACCAGACATTGCTCCTTCAGACTACTACTTGTTTGATTGCATGAATAACGATTTGCTTGGACAGCGGTTCACTTCTTCAGAAAATATTGAAAAATGGATCTCTGATTGGATCGCTTCGAAAAGTGTGGAATTCTTTCGGCACGGAATTCGTAAATTGCCTGAAAGATGGGGAAAAATAGTGGCTAGCGATGGACAATATTTTTGATAACGTATTTATGTATTTTGCTTTTGAAATAAAGCTTTAATTTTTTTATTAAAAACCGCATGAATTAATTCCTAGACCAAATACAAACCGACAAAAGATTAACCTTTCGATTTATTTGGTTCAAAATTTAATAAAAATTTATACTTTAGATTCTAAAGCTGTGAATCAAATTTCATATACACACGCCACAACATTTACATGCATAAAAAAATCACAGAATGACAGACGGTTAAACCTTTAATAAATTAGGCCCAAACTTTTGATATGAGTCAACATTATAGATGCTAAAATTGCGAATCAAATTTCATTTACCTAAGTTTTTATTTGTTTGAATTATCCCTCTTAGATGAATATCTACAAAAATCACATACCGAATTTCATATATCTAGTTCAAGACGTGTTTGAATTATCGTGTTCATAGACTGGCATAACTCCAAAAATGCGTTTCTCAGACTCGGGGAGATAAGAAATTAGGAGATTCCTCAGAATCTCAAGTTAAATTTTTTTTTTAATGCTTGATATAAGAGAAAGAGAAAGCATGAAGTTTCTAAGACCTTAAATAGCTCCTATTTCGACTATTTGATAATACGGTCTTCTTTATTTATATTAAAATTCCATTTTGAGGCAACAGAGGGACTATTTTAGAACGAATCTCATCACATTAAACAATGGAGAGATGTAACAGAGGAAACTTGAGTATACGTCATCTCTCCTCCAAATATAATCTATAATAAAATATTCATAATCAGAGATTTTGAAAGGCTCAACACTTAATTTTTGACATGCTAGAAAGAATTTTTCGAACATGTTTGTGAGAATAATCAATATTTAATTTTTCAAACATGCTAGTAAAAAAAATTGCAGCTCATAAGGTTAGAATAATATATGCGTTATGATTATGGCAATTAATAGATTATTATTAATAATAACATCATTAAAACTAATAATTATTGATACTAAACGAGTTTTTGAATCTGCTATTATTAATAAACAGCTAGAATAGTCCCACCAAAATTTTCTTGTATACGCTCTAAGTGTTATCCTTTCACCACATATAAAAGTTTTTAACGAAGGAAAAAAAAAGGTAAAAAGCAGGTGTTGAATTATCGAATGCATATGCAGATGGTCCATCATTTTAATAATACTAAGCAACACGAATAAGTATACAAAGGAAAAACTTGTAATGCACTGTAAGAATATTAATAAAAAAAAATTAAGAAGTAATGGAAAACAATCATTAGGATAAATGTTTTACAAATTACACAATATCATGAAATTCTTCAGCAGGAAGAATAACAGGAATTGTATAAATTATTTCTATAATTTGTTGTTCTCTAAACTCAAATAAAATGTGCGGATTCTTTTTAGATTTTGCTGTGACCCTTATATCATTCTTCATTTAACTCACTATAAAATAAATAAAATCGTCTGAGCTGAAAATGTTTATTAATCCTGATAATACAATATATCAGACATTGCAGAGAAAATTGTGTCAATACTAATATAAAATAAAATGCAATATAAAATGAAGTATAAAATTAAAATTTAAAGATGTAATAATTTATAAACACAGATTGCTAGCCAAACAATAATTCGATTGTATTGGAATCTTTAAATTCAATTTTTCATGAAGCATTGCTGATAGGCGAGGAAATTTACAAATGCAGAGCAAATATCTATAATTATTGAATACAATTTTTTTGTGAGTAATTATAAGTAATATTTATCACAATTAAAGTTATATAAATATTTTTCTGTTTAAAAATAAATATATCTTTATATTAAAATAATAATTTTTAAAAGTAAATATAATTAATAATTATTATAATTTTGAATAAGTAATAAATTTTATTTATAATTCAATTATTAGTTGTCTGAATGCTTATTTTTACATAAAAGTGGATAAAATATTAATTAACAATGTTTACAAACTGTTAATTTAATCTGAAAAAAAATAAGAAAAAGTTTTCCAGGGTAGAATACTGGTCTCGGGGATGATAAACTTAGCCAAGAGTGCTGTCTGTATTCTCAGTGACAGTGACCAATTACTTGTATATAAGTTATGCTGGAAATTTGAAATCCATTATGATTTGGCTGGCTATTGTCCATTAACATCTTTTAATAAATGGACACCTTAAAGATTATTACAATTGTACTAAATCTCATCTCCGAAATTTTCCAGCCAGTACTTTGTCCTTGTAATGGTATTATTTTTCAGTAAACATACTAATGATATTAACTTGATAATTTTTTCGGGTCATAGTAAATTTTTTTAAATTACCAAAGTAAAGCTAGGAGCCTTTTTTCAAACATATATGTGTAATGACACCTCTTGTCAGGGCCGGCCTTCTCTATAAAGGCGTCTGGGTGCAAGAAACTATATGGGGTCCTAAATTTTTTGCAAAAAAATAAAAAAGAAAAAAAAAAGAACATATATATTACTAATGCAAGTTAATTTTTGCTAATAATTATTTCAGAAAATTAAATTTTTTCAGATCACAATTCTTTTTTTTTTTTTCAATTTCCTTTTTGATGCTTAATATAGTAAGTGCATTTAAACCTTCTGTACACAATGCTAGATTTGCTGTCTTTGACTCGCTTTTAGTTTGTTGAAAGAGTTCCCAACACTCTCTCTCTAATGACTGAAATAATTAATTTAGAAATATGTGAATAAATTTGAAATACCCTTAAACCTATCTTTTATTTGCGCAATAACGGTATCAATTATACTGTTTAAAAGTAGCACCTAAATTCCTTTATCGGGTTTTCTAACTTTAATTTGTTATTTCAGAATATAATCTTTTTCAGAAGTATTTAAATTACACACTATCACTTTCACTTCTTCTAAAAATGTATTAAATTTTGGATTTCAATTTTAAATTTATTGACTAAAATTAAATAAATCAAGGACAAATGCTTTTGATCGAAATAATTTATCGATTTTGATAAATTTGGGCAATATTGCAAACCATGCTATAAAACATAAAATCAATGGAACTTCTGGTATTGAATTCCAGACTGTTAGCGTCGGGAGCGGTATTTGCATCAATAAATTCTTTTAGGGCATTACAAATTTGTTCGAACTGTGGTCACACTGTTTTTGTCTTCCGAACGATTGTCGTATAACGGTTTGAAAGTAATATTTTTGTAGATTTCCCCCACTTTTTGCAGTTTCAGAAAATAAGCAATATAAACGTTACAATATCAAAAAAAAAAAAAAAAAAATGACAATATGCATTTCTGGAAGTGGCATCGCAAATTAATAAATTAAAAGAATGCAATTGGGAAAGCATATAAATTGCATTACGGTTCAGAGCAATTATTCTAGATTGTACACCTTATATTTTCCTTTCATGTTGTTACCATTGTCATATACCTGTTCTTTACAATTCATAATATCTAAATCAAGTTTGCTTAGTCTTTTCAATAGAATTTTTTCTAGTCCTTCTCCGGTCACATCAGTTATTTCTACAAACCCTGTAAATGACTCATTTATAGTTAATCTTTTTCTTCAAAATTTGCATACCTAATAATGACTGAAATTTTTTCCTAATGGGAAATATCAGGAGTGCATTTAGATATTACAGTACATGGATGCTTTTATACAGTCTTTAATTTTATTAAAGATTTCATTTCCTAACGTAAAAATAATTTGTTCTTGTGATCTATGTGTTAAATTGATGCACAATTCTATTTTTTTTTAAATTTTTATTTTGTTTATATGATTCATTGGCACAGAATTGTATTTACTTAATAAATAATTCGATTAAACTTAAAAACTTTCTATTATTAGGAATTCCTATTATTTCTTGGATTTCTCGAAGTTGAAGAATAATACATGCTCAAATTAGAATCAATCACATTCTTTGAAATAGTTAAGCCGTCCCATTTCTTTATTTATAGTAACTTGATTTGTTTTATCATTAGTCGAACATAAATTCAGTCATTTTAGTAATTGTTTCCAAACAATAAACGAATTAACGAGGTCAATAGAACGCTCATGATCTTGAATTACATTTGACAGCTATCTGCAGTTATTATAATCCCTTATAAATCGTGTCGATTATTCATTTATTCTTTTCGAAAATAGTATACAAAAAAAACTGTGTCTTGCGTTTTTGTATACATTAACTAGGTGCGAAGCTGGGTTCCACCATTTGGAATTTTTTAAAAAAATAAAATGTAGAGGAAAATTATTTCTCTTCAGGATTCTTTCCTTTCATCCTTTATATTATAGAGATCAGGTTTTATTCTAAACTTATTCTTTATAATAGTACTTGGCCATAAACACGGATCACTTGATGAAACATATTATCGTCATTTTCCGATTCGATTATATTCGTGTAAATATATATAGTTCTTCACCGAATTTCACGTTTCTGCATTTCCTTTACAAGTTTATGCGAAACTTTCTTCTCTAGTTAAAGCTCGAATTGTAACTCCTGAGGTCAAAGCATTTTCATTACCAGAATTAATTTGTAAACAAGAAAATATATCTTCTTGTGACTTCTTGAAGTTCAGCCTTTCATCTTTTTTTGACACCCAGAGGAATATGTTCTTGCCATGAACATGATAAGCATAACGATATTAAATGTTTTATAGTATGAATTTTCAAACACTACAGGCAATCTTACTTAATAAGTGAGGCAAATGACGATAAATTATTGCTTTATCATTTGTAATATATTGCATACTTGCAATAGACAATAATATATCCGTATATTTCCAAACCCGTCGATTTTTAAAATTAAATTTCTTCTTCTCTTCTTTCCATTCCGCTATTATAGTTTGGAGCTCCTCAATCCCGGGGCCCCGGTGCATAACATCCGCCGCATCCCCCACATGGCTAGCCCTACTCTTAATTTCCTTTTTTTATCTTAAATTAGTCCACGTTATTTCATTCTAAAGATTTATCTTATTTCCTGATCCAAATCTCACTTTTTTATTTAATTATTTCCAATACACACATTAAAAAATTGCTGCCTCCTAGTTTCTTATGCCACATACGAAAGGATACACCCACACATTTCTTTTAAAGATACCCAAGATTCCAATTCCTAAGTCAACATGCATCAAAGAAATTCCTATCAGAATCTCTTAATAAAATCACTAAAGGGAAAAATTTGTATCAATTTGCTTTTTTTTCCCCTCCTAGTGCAAATGAAGCATTCCACCTTTATCCCTGCATAGAAATTATGTTTCCCGTGGAAAAATAAACTGAAGTTAAATTCCAAAAATGTCATTTTCTTGGCTATGTATCTAAGGAAATTATGCTATATATATAGGTATATATGGTGGAATCCAATAATCAGTGCTGCTTCATATTATCAACAGATGACAAATTCCTATTAATGCAAAGCAAGATGGCATTGGTGTTGAGCCATTCAATGACAATTAAGAAAGGGTATTATCTAGTTGATTTCATTCAATATTAATTTTGATATACAATCTTATGTACTATGAATAATGACATTCGAAAATAGATAATATTATCCTTTAGAATATCTTAAACGATCATCTATAAGTCTCTCCATTTGCTCCCTGATTAAATAAATATGAATTTCTAATTGGGTTTTTATATTTTTCTTTTTATTTATAACTTCTAGAATTGTTTAAGAACATACGAGAAAAATGCAATGTAAAAATGCAATTCTGGCATAATATCGATATACCTCAATTAATTTTAGCAAATAAATAAATAACCCTAATTTAATTTGCAGCTGATCAACTGAGAATACCATACATACAGATACCAAACCATTTTTAGAAAGTGAGAATACCACATAATAAAACTAACTTTGACTTTCTAAACTAATCAAAAAATTCATTTATTTTTATTCACACAGACTTCATAATTTTTCTTATGAAATATAGAACACATATAATATAATAATATTATTTGATTAGTAGAATAAACTTTGGTAAAAAAACAATAAGTGAAGAAAAAAACAGGAAATTGAAAACAAAAACACATTGTTCAAAAGATAATGGTATTAATATCAATCAGACATCATAGTTTTAAGATGACAGTCAACCATTTTTTTTAATAATTACAAAATGGACTTTTAAAATTCACGATGACAAGAAAATGTAATGTGTCACTAACAGTGAAGAGATATATAGAGCAATTGAAATTTTTATATAATTTTAAGAAAAGAAAGATTCAAACATTTTATTCAAATAATATTTCAACGAAGTTTATTTTACACACATTGGTAAGAATAAAATATTTAACAAAATGAATACAAAAGGATTATTTTACATCGCTATCATACAAGTGTTGCTGCTATTACTGCTAGGATGAAACTTGCTCTATCATACAAATACTCTTCTATAATATATTTAAATATAAACAAAATTTAAACTAACCATTGGGATACATTGTATTTTGTTTAGAAGTCAAATTCGAAAATAAATCTTTACGACTTTCATTACTATTACACGGTTTAAGAGGAGAATCACAGGATGAATTAAGTAATCTTGTTCTAATATCATTTGAAACATCTTTTCCTCCAGAACCATAACATACTAAAAAAGGTTCCATTCGGTTAACTGATTTTCTAAAACTATTGTTCTTAGAAGTAGATTCTTTAAAGTAAAAGCTAAAATTATCCTCAACATCTTTTCTAGCATCGAAACCTGTGTTCAAAGATGAATCCATAATAATATTTGATTTGTTTAAAGGTTCCTTAGTAAAAAACGTGTAAGGTGATAAGTGATTTGATGATGGAATAGATCTCTTATCATAAACAGAGCCAAGTGACCTTTTTGGCAGCTCATGGGCAGGTAAAGGTGTAGAATCTTTATCGGATTTTGTAGCTTCAGAAATTTCTTTAAATATTTCGTGGGAAAGTGATGATGTTGAATACTTTGGTTTGCGAAATCCTGTTCTTCGAGCTTGACTTGTAGGCTTGTTATTAGTGGATTCTTTCTGATAAAATATATCTGGATAAGCATCAATAGCAGTAAACTGATCTTTAGAGGTAGTTGAATGGCAACATTCTTTTTCATTAGAATAATTTTCAATACTATCAGTTTCCTAAAACAATACATTAATAAGTACGATGAGAACAAATGAGTACTTTTCAAAGAAAAAGTGAATACAAATGTGAAAATGATGTATGCATATTTTCCATTATCACAAAAGCAACCAAAATGGAAGTCAAATACCCATTTACTGCAATTTTAAAATGCTAAATATGTAATATATGCAATGCATTAAAAAAACATGTATTGTAGTGCCTGACATATATGTTCTTTATATGGTGATAGAAAAGCAATATCACAACACATTTATTTTTTATGAGAGTTACTGATGCATTTATAGAAAATGCTGTTTAAATAACATTTGGATTTACTGAAAAATACCAGATATTAATGCAAATAATATACATAAGGATTGTTAATTTTACAATGAATGTTAGGATTTGACAATCTTTCGATAGATTTCTGCCTCTAAAGTCATTAAAATAAATTATTATAATAAATTAAATTATTCCAGTAATATAATTAAGAACCCCCACCCTGCAGTTATCGCAGCTATTTTCAAAATATACTAAATAAGCATTTTTAGCACAATATGAAAATATTATTTTTCATTAAATGTTGAAATATGAAGTTTTAAATATTCCTGACAATGAGTCAAATTATAATTGCTTGGAGTTAACCAAAGTAATTAAAGAATAACACTTCAATAACAATATGAATAATCTAAGATAAATGATTGTTAAATTGAGTTTGTTTTTAAAATGTAATGTTGACATTGCATTTAAAATGTATCACATAAATCGCAGCTAATGGAGGAAGGGGGAAAAAATACTCTGAAAGGCTACAATACATATCTGGTTTGAATTAAGAAACTTTAATTACAAAAATTTAATTTCAATTATTGAACTAATTTAAATATATATACAAAATTTACCTTTAATTCTGTAGATATACTATGCATATATATTTGATCTTGAGATGTTTGAACCCCTACAGATACCTTTTCAGAAGCCAGCAACTCTGGTTGTTTAGACATTTCCAAGGTCATGATTGAAACATGTGCAGTTTCAACTTTCTCAGTTTGTGTTATAGACATTACTTTCGGAACTTCAAGAGACTTTTTGAAAGTGGTCTAAAATAAAGTAAGTTACATTGCTAAATGCAGAAAAAATATCATAAAAAATATATAAACATTTAAGAGCATTGTAGATAAGACAACAAAGAAAAAATATATTTTTATATGATAATACTATGATGTAAACAGAAACAAAGAACTGAATTACAGAATTTAATACAGAAATAAATCTCATGTAGATTCTAATCATCAGAGATAAATTCTAAAAAGTTTATGTAGGATTTTAGTCATTATTTTGATATCATTTCTCAAAGATGTCAATAGTTAAATTTCAAACAAATTATATATGCATTAAACTCAAAACACAATATCAATCAACAATCAAAGCTAGAAAAAAATGTATAGTTTTCAATTTATAACCTAGTGATGATTTTGCTACTAAGAAACTTATACTAAATCCAAAAACAATTTTCAAGAGTGTTGTATGAGAATTGTATTTTGCAGTATTGAAATTTTGATACAGAAGTAGCTTTTAAGAAACCAGCTAAAACAAATCAAATCTGAAAATGTTTGACACAGCATATTCTGATCTAATCCAACAGTTTATGGTTCTTTAAATAAGAAGATATTCATTTAAGCATAATTCTAATTCAGAGCATTCAAGAATTAACATCATAATGAATCAGATATAAAGAGATAGATATAAGACAATACAATTATTACAATTATACAGTGTATAATGGTTATATTCCACTTCATTTATTTTCAAATTAATTTATCATACCCAAACAGTATTTACATGATTTGTTGCTATTATAATGTAGGAATAGATTTCTGGCTTTTGATTTATGCCATATTCAGATTAGAATTTTCAAGTTTTTATGGAAAATATTAGTATAACATTTTTATTACTGTTACAATGGATTCATACAATTTTTGCTCATTGACATTTGAAAAAGAATAGCAATTATATTGCACTAAATCATAAATTACAAGATTATAACCATAAAAGCAGTATTGCTAAAATGTATCTATGAAAGGCCATATGCTGAATTCATTCCTTATATATCTCTAATACAAATTGTTTCAATCAATTGTAATTTTTTGAGTTTCCTTACATGACCAAGATGCTTAGATTTATAAGATGCTAATACTTTTTTTTTTTTGAAGGCAGGAGGGGGCTAACATTTCCTCAAATTGCAATTTGTATGCATTTCTGACATAGAATTTCAAACTCAAAATATGTATAATATAGCCTGACTACCAAATATAATAAACCTGCTGCCAAAAAAAGTAAAGTTTTGCTAATTCTATGAAATAAATTAATAATTAGCTTCACTTCAAAATGAAATACAGTTGCTGTAAATCAATAGCAAATCTGCACTAATATTTATCAATTAAATATTGGCATTATATATATATAATATATTAATATATATTATATATCAATCAAATAAAAAATGTATATAAAATGACTGCTAAAAAGTCTTTCCACTGTATAATTGATTATACACCTTCAAATGTAAAAAAATATTTTAAAAACAAATTATTATCTATATAAAAATTAACATATTTTTCATGCTGAAGCTTAAAAAAGGTCTAATATTTATCAGCAGCTACACTAGAAAAACAATCAAATACTTTATATATTGAAATTTTTTTTAAATCCTTATATAAAAAAATTAAATTCCCATTTGTTTGAACCTTATATAATTTTATACCCTCAACAGAATCAAAATAAATTTTGCATACATGTTCCTCAGTATTTAGAAGAACACAACTATTAAAAAATTGTTACATATGTCTTAAGGTGATAAAATGAGAGTAGAATAATTCCTATGATGTAATTGTTTTTAATAAAAGAAATTATTTTGTAATTATATGTTCTGAAGAGAGTTTCAGAATCTATATATAATTGCAAAACAACTTCTTTTACATCCTCTTAAAATTTAAAAAAAAAATTAGCTTTCCAATGATGTAAGTCATTTCTGAACAGCTTTTTTTTATTTATTTAGATTAATTTTTCAAGACTAATTTAAATACAACTGATAACATCTTTTTTTCCTATTGAAATATTAAGTAGACATATACATGCCAAATGATGAGACAAGAGAAAAATTAAGCTAAAATTAATATTTCAATTCCAATAATAGTTGAAGGTTCTAAAGCATACTAAGAAGTTCAATTTAGAATTCAAAACTATATAATATAAAATTATATGTATTCTATTTTTGCTTACATACAGAATAAATAAGTGTGGCATTATATACAATTGCTAATATGATAAATCTTTACAGTTTTATACTTTTTTAAATGTGATATTGCTGTGGCTTTCAGACACTTTAACAGGAATACTTTGCTTAATTAGCTAAAAAAATTCAGAAAATGCACATTTCTTGATCCAATTATTATTCACATTTTTAAAGTATATTTTTAATTCAAATGTCCCAATTGCATGTATAAATTTTTGACAAAGAAATGGAGATATATCTTCAAAAAAATGACACATTATAAAAAAGGCGCTAACCTGCTTTTCAAGTGCTTCTTCATATTTGTTCTGTAACTCTTTAAAGTCTTCTTTCAGTTGGTTTTTATATTGTTCAGTAGTGGACAAAGTCTGTTCAAGATTTAGCATTTTATCTGTTACCTGCTGTAAATAATACACAGAAAAATTTAAATAAATAAAATGATTTTATTGGAAGAGGACTGAAGCACTAATCAATTATAGTAAGGCTTTCTATATTTGCATTGGTATTGTTTTAAAACTTAAAACATATTCAAGTGAAAAATCAATAGGATAAATTTTAAAATCATGAATATATAAGTTATTTGTTAAATACTTAATGAACAAAATTAAGAAAGAATCATGAAATTAATTAACTAAAAAATAATACCAAAAAGTAGATCGAAATATAATTTATATATAAAAAAAATTTAATTTCAAATGTGTTAGTAATTGATATTAAATTAAATGCCCTTTTTATTACTATATAGTACATCCATTATAATGCCCCAACTGCTGATATAAAGATATAGAAACTGTACAAGAAATCCAAACTTAAAATACTGATGAAATATATCGCAAAATAAATTAAAAGCATTAAATATTTTACAAAATAGGCAAAATGTATTATGAAAAATAGTAATTGTTATTTATAAGTAAACATTACAGACCTGCATTGATTTTTGCATCTTCTCTATTTTACACTTAAGCTCTTCATTTTCATTTTGCAACTTCTTAGCTTCATCTTCAAATTTTTTGTTTTCTCGACTCAATTTCCTATTTCCAACAGTCATTTCCTGTACATTTTGCTCACTGTTCTTCAATGCATGTTTAAGTTTATTTAATTCTTGGTCCTTTCTCAAAAGTGATTCACTCTTAGATTTTAAGTCATTCTGGCAAATCCTGTAATTATAATTTTGATTTACATTTATATAAAAAACATTATTTCACAAAAGTGCTTAAATAGGCTATTAATAATTGATCAATTTATAAATATTTAAATTCTTCAGAATGCTTGCTTGCTTTAATAAACTGATTTATTTCTACTTAATAATTTTAACTTACAATACATAATGAAAGTATGTTGATAATATATACAATTAGACATAGAGCTTCAGAATTAGATAAAACTAAAAGAAAATACTTTTTTCTTTTAGTTTTTGCAAATTACAATTAAGATTTAACTTCAAATCAACCATAATGAAAAAAATTTACATTTTTAAACACTTCTGCTCTTCTCTTTCTTATTATAATAGGATGTATAAAACATATTTTTCTAAGTTTTTTTTTTTCCTTACTTTAATACAGTCTTGCTTTCTTACTAATTTAATGAATTAGTAAACTAAAATTCTCTATGAAATCACAAAAATTATAAATATTCTACATTACAAAATAAAAACTTAAATGCTGAATGATTTCATTAATTATTCTTTCATATTTTATGAGCATGTTACATTCAAGCAAACAAGTTATAAGCTAAAAGTTGAAACTTAATCATTTCTTGACTCAGATAAAAGGCAATTTAAGCAAGATGGCTCAGAGCTGATATATAGAATAATGAACAAAACAGGTTCATAAAATATAAAAGAATATTATGATTCTTTTTCTAACTCTTCTAAAATAGTTATTCACATGTTTATCAAAATCTGAATTTTAAAAATATTTTTCTAAGCGTATCATTATGATACAATAGGAAGATTTGACTGAAATTTTTAAATGGTTTAATCCTATAAATGAACTGGTCATCAAAAATTACTCATATTGCAGACATATATTTTATGTCTACAATATATTTAAAATATATTGCAGACATAAAACTAATTGATTTTAAAATTTATAGCAAAATATGAATTTATAAACCATTTCATGAAAGTTTTCTACTAGAATTGCATGTAATAATATGGGTGGATGACATATTTAACTTATAGTAATAAATAAAAATTCTTTAAATGCAAATCTTGATACACATTGGTAATCAAGAAATATGACTTGCCTCAGTTCTTTGCGAATTGCATTTGCATTAGATTGTACAGCTTTAATTTCATCATTGTGAGACCTTATAAGAGCTGGAATATCTGTAATGCCCCCACAATATTTCTTTAACTCTTTTGTTTGACGATTTTGTACATCAAGAAGTGTTCTGTTTTCAGCTTTTAATTCCTAAAACAATTAAATACAAAGTATTAATATTATTAAACAGAAATAATGCATGATCAATGAAACAAACAATAACTTAATTAAGCATTGCAGAAATTAGTAAAAGAAATTTTTAACATTCATAATTTTAATTTTACGCTTATTGCTTTTAGTACAAATTAAATGCATGGAAGTGTTGCATAAAATTACTGACATATATATATATATATATATATTATTATTATTATTATTACTGACAAGTATATTCTATTAAATAAAATTCTTAAATGAAAGACAAATTATATGGCATTTATGGTCCCCAGTTTACATGCCAATTTTCAAATTATGCCAATATTGCCAAGCTCCATAAAACATAATGTAGTCATTTAAACAATATTTCTCATTTGCATGCAGAAAAAACCAGAGGGTCATAAATATCCACAAAAACCAAATCAATATTTGATAACTTACATAATCAAAACTATGCAATTTAAATTGTCAAAAACTCAAAATCAAATTATATCTTGACAAAAATGCAAGCAACAATAATATCCATTAAATGATATATAATATTTAAAAAGGCATATAGCTAGTACATCACTATAGTATAAAAAATATTCAACAATTCATATTTTTAAAAGAAAGATACCAATTATTATATATGATATTCTAATTTCAATGAACATTGGAGAATAAATCTGATTTTATCGCACTGATGTTTAACTAACATATAAATAAAATCAGGTAAGAAAAGACTCCTTTAAAAATTAAATATAAGAAAGTAAAGAAACAAATATTATATCAATACAACTATGCACTCATATTTATTAGTAAATAATATACAACATTAGTTGATGTTGCATAAAAGAAATATTTCTACATGTCATTCACAAATCCAAATGCAAATAAATATATACATATACAGAAAAGAATTTAAAAGACATTTGAACCATAGACTAAAATACTGTATCATTATAGCATTTAAAGATATATTCACGTATATTTTCTAAATGTATTCTTGATTATGTAACATCAATAACTTGCACAAAATAATATATATAATATCAAAGCAAGGATATAAATACAAAGCTAGTAATTTAAACAATGAAAAATACTATAAAAATATACTAAAAAATATTTTCTAAAATTTATGAAGAATTTAGAAGTGATGATAAAATGATTACACTCACCTTTATTTGATTCTGTAAATATACAACTTGACTTTCTAAATCTTTTATCTCTACTTGTCTTTCCTGCAAAACAATTTCTGCTGACGGATTAGACATGCGAATAGAAACTGCAGGAGCAGATTTTCTTTTGAGAGGAGCCGGTGGTCTAAAGTATTTACGCTGATATGTTGATCTATTGCAAACTGAAGATACATTCTCTAAAAAGAAATTTTTAAAATATCAATATTTTTACCTTTTAGATCAAGAAGTTTCTTAAAAAATGCATTCAGAATTAGACTTGAACATCTCATTTTCGAAGAAAAAAAATTTTAATAACAATGAGTATTAAATTTCAAGGAAAAAAAATCAGGGAATCTTAATATTTCATTACAAACAGAAAAGAATTAACATTCAAAACTTTATGCCTATTAAAACACAAAAGATATTGCCTACAGTAAAATAAAATGCTACATAAGCAAAAGCAAACTTCCTTTAGAACCATCGATGACTTCAAAAATAAATAATTACTAAACACGTTAATCTAGTATTATTAAAAACTTTGACTTATTTACAAATTTAAAAACTGCTTAAAATCTTTCATCAGCACTAAAATATGTCTGTTTTAATAAATAAATATACATAAAGAACTTCTTATTAGCATACAAATATCTACTTTATCATAAATAAAGCTATATTTAAAGTTTTAAATATAAATATATAATATTTTAAATTCAACAAAAACATATCTTCTTGCACCTTGAACTAAAAAAGCAGTAATGAATGCACATAAGCAAATCAGAAAAAACTCAAAATATTCATACATAAAAAAATAACATCTTAGGCTTGATAGAAGATAATGCATATTATATATTTGGAAAGCTCTGGATTTTTTATATTTTTTTTTAATATTTGCAATTTTATATATGCACAGAAAGTTAAGTCAGAAAAATAATGTAAAAAAAGTAATAAAAATTATAACTATATAATATTAGATTATCTTACTATGTTTATCTGCTTCTCTTGGTTTCTTCATAGATAAGTTTTTTGAGGCATTCCCTTTTTTACTGGTACTTTGTTCAAAAGGCAATTCAAAAGTTTTGTTTTCTTCTTCCTTAGAATTATCATTTTTATCATTAATATGGTTCACATCAGTTTCAATATCCATTGTCAAATAAAATGTGTAAATGAAACTAATGAATAAGGCAGTCTTTAAATGAACAGCCAGGCTTTGTACATTATGGAAAAGAAACAGTAGATGATGCTTTTTAAATGGAGTATAGAAGCACTTGGGCATCAAGAAGTAGCAAAATCATGGACTTCCAACATAGGCTAAACAAATAAAATGAATTGATATAAGGAAATCACAACAATCACCAATCAAGAAATTATTCATTAAATTACGGTTATGGAAGGCAAAATCAATAGTACACTTAGAAAAGAATTATAAATGATTCATAAATAATTTTGAAATTTATTGTCATTACTCCAAATCAAATATATATAAAGTTATCATTAAGACATTGTAAGAGACTGTTCAACCATGTAGTAAAAGTAAAATCATACTTCTGTTATAGATCCTAACTAAAAACATTAAAGTAGTACCTCTGAATCCACATCATTGCAAGTCACATTTCAAACTATACAATTTAATATTATTCAACATATAAATGATAATATAATTATTCAATTCATATACAAAAATATACTAACTAAATTTATATACAATTTAATAATTCAAATTTTACAATAAATGAATGCATGAAATTTTATCAAGAATGTAACAAACTGAAATTTTGCAAAATTATTTCTAGTGTTTAGCAGTTTTCTTTCTCATATTAAACATCAAATCAATGATAATAATACAAAAAAAAATTGGTCAGTCGTTTTCATTTACATATTGCAAACACAAAAATATGTATCATTGCTTACTGAGAAGGAATACAATATTCATTTTAAAAGAAAACTGAATAAACATACTTTGAAAATTAGTGGTTAAGAAATAAAGTAATCTTATGAACTACAGGTTTTTATCTCAATGGATTTAGTAAGAGTTCATTAAGAAACGATGTATACAAAATTTTTGAAAAATAAAAACCTTTTTTTTTTTTTTACCCAGCAAACTTGCGACTCAATTCCCAAAGTAAATCGCGTGAAAAAAAATTCATATCGTGCGAAAGCAGATGATCATTTTTATTAATTATAAAAATACTTATAATACATTGAATATCGATTTATTTTCATAATAATAAAATGAAATTTTGTTATAAAAAAATTCGAGATATTTGTTAAAGACATATTTAATTATAATTAAATAAAATCAACCTAAAGAAATTCATTTGAATTTCACGCGATTTCAACAAATCGAAAAGTAAGCAAACAAATGAAAATTATCCGAAACAGTTACAGTTATAAATTATTTACTAACTGTAAATTCATTTTGGTTAATATAATGTGAGCACAAAATTTCTTTCTGTTGCTTTCTTTTCAGTCTGAAAATTTATAGAAATTATCAGAATAAAGAAATGAAAATGAAATGAACATAAATATATATGCTTTCAATTCTAGAAAAACATGTATTAATGATATCGAAATTTTAATTAATGTTTCAATAAAGAAAAAAATATAATACGTTGAAATACTCTGAAAAAGTTTTTTGAATAATATTGTTATGTATTTATTATTAATTTGATTCTTTTTGACAAATGAAAGAATTTGCGTAACTTGTTTTTGTTTTGGTATTTTTGTCCTACTTTCTATAGCTGTCTGCTTTGCTTACGAAGTGAAAGCTGAGAAGCCAAGTTTTGCATTGATATGTAAAAGTGGGCTGTGGTTCTGGAAAAATCATTATTGAACAAAATTAAAACATGACGATTAAAGTATACATTTCAGGAATTTGTGGAAGTCAAGAGGTTAGTAAGTCAAGTAACATTCATGCTTTATAAATAAATTAAAAGTAGCACGTCCAAAACGACATTTGTTATTTTGATTTATTTACGAATCAATATATCCTACGCATCTAATCTATTTTAAGTTTTTAAATAAACTAAGAAAATATTTTTAAAAAAGAAGAAACATTCATCGAAGTATTAAGCACACTATATCTTTTCTGATTTTTAAGCAGTTTAATTCAAATAAATCTAATCAAAAATATAAAAATATTTGTCCTCTGTTTCAAAATTACTCGATGTATCATTTAGTCAGTATATAAATCTATTGCAAGTAATTGATAGGCGTTTTATGTAATGAAACTTTGCTTCTTAATCGTGCATTATTTCAGATCATTTGATATTTTAAGTCGGGATGTTACCATATCTGGATTAAACTAATTTCTTTCCCGTTTCCGTACGAATTTTGCAAAATAAAGTAGCGGTATTATTGAGCACTTTGCTGCAGTTTTATGTGAAAAATAATTTAAAATTTTCGTAATCTAAGCGCATTAGCGTCCTTTATTTTTAGAAATTAATCGTGTAAACTATTTTTACTTGTTTTTTTTAATTAAAAAATGCAAAGAGAAATTCATGTAATTTGTTAGATGACATTAAAAATTTCATTTAAGTCTTTGTATGGGAGGAATCGTATTCTTTTCATTTATTATCATGTCAATTATTTTGTACTTGATTAAAAAATCAATTCATATTTCATATAGAACCATTAAATTAACAATCTTCTTTCTTGTAAATAATCAATATAATAATATATAAAGGTAATTCTATGTATAAAATGGATAGTAAAATGCATTTATAGAATTACCAAAAGAATGCTGTATTGGATTTATAGTAATATTAAGTACAATTTTATAAATAACAGAAATACAGGCAATGTATCTGTATATGTTGGGAAATAATAGAAAAATATCATAACTTAATTACTGATTTTAGTGAAATGTTTATCTAAAAAACTGTGTTAATGAAAAGCAAACTACTATTTTATTACCAATTACTTTGCAACAAAATTTTTAAAATGCCATTTAAATATAAAAATTAGTGAACTTAATTCAGTGACAGTTTTATTTATAAGCCTTTTTTGTTGTTATTTCTATTTTACCTAGATCAGGAAGCAACAACAAAGAGTTATCTTCATCTTGCAAGGTTTGCAAGTTGATTTACAAATTATTGATGTTACTGATCCTGGTCGAGATGAAGATTTAGTTTTCATGCAAGAAGAAGCTAAAAAGCATGACAAAAAGACTCAACTACCTCCCCAAATTTTCAATGAAAATGAATATTGTGGGGTATGTAGTGATTTATACTTTAGTTACAATAATATCATTTATAGTCAATAACAATTGAAATTGATAACATGGAATGCTGTTTGTTGTTGTTGTTGTTACTAATCTCGGAGTCATCTAGAAGGACTAGACAATCCCCATGAATACGAAAAAGTCTAAAAACAGTTGAGGGTCCCGGAGGACTTCGTCTTTATTAAAACCCAAACAAACCAAAATATGGGCAGGGGAGGCCATGTCTTCTGAACACCAATGGTATTCGGGTTATATTTTTTTTACTCTGCCGAAAAGTGAGGGTTTTAATGTGGCCTCTCAAGAAGAATGAAAAAGCTGTTTGGTGGAATCTAGGTCTAAGCTGGAAGGACCCACCTGGATTTTTTGTGAAATACCATGAGTGGTTGGGAGGGGTTTTCGAAAGCTTGTTTGATTCTATTTTTGCGAGGGAAGAAATCTCGTTAAAAGTGAGTTTCCCACAATAATTCGCATCCTCCTCAGCAGCAGAGAATGCTGTTTAATGTGTTATTATATCATTTTAAATAGTCCTAAATACGATTAAATATATTGAAGAAAAAGTTTTTCTTTCAAATATAGTTTTGTACTAACTGTTATTTTGTGCCATAAAATTGTTATAAAATAAATTTTGCTTCATTTTTTTATCTCTTTCTACAGTGCTATAAATCACAGAAACTTGGGGTGTATATATTTTTATTTAGATCTCTGCTTCTTTGAATTATAACCAAAAGTACTTTTATTAATTTTTTAAAAATAAACTTTGATTATATGTTTTACTTTGCAGTAAAAAATTGAAATGCTTTATAATTTTACTGTAAGTTGTTAATGTTGATAATGATATTTAATGCATTTGCAGATTATCAAATTATGGTTAAAAGTTAATTTGTTAGTTCTTAATCTAATTTCAGTTTCTGGCAAATGTGTTTTGGAAAGTATATCAGAATTTTTTTGAATATATTTTTATTCTGTTTTTTATTTGCTAGTAAAAATAGGGCCATAAAAAATCTTAAGAATTGCATTAAAATATTGACATAATATTTATTTTTACATTTCTTGCATTTTATTTTTTATATTCAAAGTTGATAAATAAGATAGATTATAGTAATTGCATATACATATGCAAGTTATTTCTATCTAATAAAATTTAAAGATGCCTTAAATATTAATTTAAATAATTTTTAGATTTCAATAATTTTTTTGTGATATTAAATGTTCCTTGATAAAACACTGATTCAAATTCCATTGTAAATTAATTTTGCCCCTTGAAATTTAATTAACCAATCATAATATGCTATATCATTTTTGTACAAGTATAATTTAAAATAGTTTTTTTTCTGTTGTTTTAATAAGATATATTTTTTGGAAAGTGGTAGATGCTGAGTTTTAGGAATAGTTATGGTGCATTTATCATTAAAAGGGGGCTTTGATGTGGTTAAAACTACAATTAATTAGGTTTTTTTATTAAAGTTTTATTGCCAGTTTTATAAAATTTAAATTTGTTGTCAGAGAAATATAATAAAAGTCCCAAAATTGTTAAAATTAAGCATTATCAATAAGATAATGTTAATTTAAAAATATATGTTTATAATAAGTAAATTTTCAGAATTTTAGAGTTTGAAATCCTCTGAATCATTGACTTTGAAATCAAGACAAAAAAAAAATATTAGATATAAAATTTCATAGTTGCATGAAATGTATTCACTGAGTAATGGCATGTTTTAAGAATGCAATGCTTTCAAAATGAATTAATTTGTAGATACACCTATAAATTTATACTTGCCAAGAAGAAATTTTGATTATTAGAACTATCATGTTACAAAAAGCTGGTTATTATTATTATTATTATTATTTCATTCTAGAATATGTAATTATTAATTCTTTATTTTGTTTTATTATCATTTTCCAGTAATGAGAAATTTAATATAATGATAATTTTTACTGCATTTATGGATTTGTTCATAATTGAATTTATAAACATATCTGAATCTTTTACCCCCTTATGGGAGTCCTTGTTTTATGGATAACTCCTCAGCTTAAGGAAATGTATTTGATGCAATGCATTAGCATCTGCGATTCACTTCTGAAATGCAACAAAATTTATCTATTTCTGAAACGACTAATTACTGCTGATGAAAAATGGATAGTTTATAACAATATTAATTGGAAAAAATTAATCATGATGCAGGATGAACCAAACCAGATGACACTGAATGCTGAGATTCACCAAAGAAAGATTATAAAGGAATTTTGAACTTTTACAAATAAACAAACAATTTATTCAAATGTGTATGTTCAAAAACTCTCTTAACTGAGGAATACATTTCAAGAAAAGCAGCTAAAATTGGCAAATTTTAAAGATGTGGTTTTCCAGCATGATAACACAGATCCTACACATCTTTTGTCACTTGCCAAAAATTATTGGAACTAAGTTGGGATGTGTTGTTACTCTCACTATATAGCCCTGACCTTGTACCTTCAGATTCCATTTATTTCATTCCATGTTGAACTCCTTAAATGGTAAAATTTTTAATCATGTAAAATCACATTTAATTCAATTTCTTACTGGAAAAAAAAAACAGAAGTTTTAAAAACATAGAATTATGACATTGCCCGAAAGATGGCAAAAGGTCAACTGCAAAAATAGTCTATTATACCTAATAGAATAAAGTTATATTTTTAATGAAAAATTTGGCATGTTCATTCTTATTGAAAATCCACAATCACTTATTTGCCAACCCAATATTATATCCAATTAAGTTTTAGAAAATGACCTACAAAAAGTAATTTGAGTAATTATCTTTGTGAATTTTATTTTAAATGTCTTTTATTGAAATGTTTATTTATAAATTTTAAGAACAAGACAGCTCTTTAGAAATATATTTTAATTAATATTTTTCTCCCTAATTTTAAATTCTGAATTGTTTTAGGACTATGCAGACTTTGAAATGGCAAATGATGATGATGAAATTATGAAATTCTTAAAGCTAGAGACTGGTTCTTCAAAAATTGAAACCTTAAAAAGTGCAGAACCATCTGGTGATGTAATTACACAGAATGGTGTGGACAATCATGAAGCTAATGAGGTAAAATAAAATTTCTATTTATTCCATTTATTAAGACATTTCTTTAATTTGAAACATAAATTTCAGTAAATGTAAGGAATTCTCTAAAAAATCAAGTAGAAAATCATTTAAAAACCTTTTTTTCCTAGAAACATATTAAAATTTTTATAATATTAATAAAGATTACTTTTAAACATTGTGCATTACCTTTAGAATAAATGAAAGGGGGGGATCATAATACTTTAATTTTGAAATCTGATTGCAATGTAGTATGTAAAAGCTGCAAATTGTGTGGCAGTCTGGGAATATTGACTTCTCTGATAAGCAAAAAAACAAATAATGGACTGTATTTATTTTAGTTGTGGAAGTGAAATATAATATCCCTTATATATTGGGCACCAGTAAATTTAACTGTACTAAAGAATGGAAGAATATTATGGCAGAATTTGAATATATTATAAGACTTTTTTTTAAAAAAAAAGAGCATAGTTTTTCAGCATTAAAAATATATAAATAAACTACATTAAAACAAGATTGTTTCTAATATAAAATTATATTGCATAAGAAAACTTCTTTACATTAGAATTCAAAATATAACTTTTGAATACTTTATAATATTGTTATATAATAAATAAATTCTGTCTTTTATATTTATTTTTATATATCTTTTTTTTATGTATATACATTCCGTTGTGCCTCCACCACACCACTTCAGTTAAAATTTAAAAACTGCTTTTCATAATTTTCTTTAAAATATACATATCTTTTAGAATGAACTATTTAAAAGTTCTTGTTATTTCTAATATGAATATTGACTTATTTATGCCAAATATTTAGTTGTTGGAATCTTTTAGTCTTAGATATGCAATATTCCTTATATCTGAAGTCCATCAAAGTGATCTGATTTATCACATCTGTATTACAGGATTTAAACACTAAGATAAAAAATTTTAATGATTAGAATGCAAATGTTTTAAAAAATAGTTTTAAATTCCATGAAAATCTTATAAGCTGGCAGATATAATTTTCTACATCGTATGCTATATATGCTAAATAAGTAAAAAATGGCAGATGTGTAAAGTGTTTAGTTGAAATTTTTTCAGAGTAAAAATTAAACTTACCGGCAGAACTGAAAAGAGAAACTACTGATTGTGTATAACTATTGTTATGCTATAATATTGAATTTTTACAATATTAAAATACAAAAGAAAAATGAAAGTATTTGCTCTTCTTGTTTTTGCTTTAATTTTCAGGCTAATATGAATAAATTTCAAGCACAGATTTTAGAATTCAAATTTTATTAATTGGATTTATCTCAGGATTTCATCTCGCAATCATAATTTAACTCATTAATGCTCAACTTGATGTAAGGAATAGATTTTAGTATTTCTTTAATTTAAAGAAATACTAAAATCAATAAAATTAAATTAAATTTTACCTTTAAAATTTTTTGATTAAATTTTTTTTAATTATTGAAAAATGGTAAGTTACCATTTAAAAAATCACATTATGTACAATAAAGGCTTTTAAAAATGTAGTAAATTGTAAAATATATATATATATATGCTATCGAATTTCTTGCATTATCTCAAAAACGAATAAAAATAAAATATTTCAAAATGATTTCACTTGGATTCAAAATTTAGGTAATGGCTGATATATGCCATTTCAAAATTATTTAGAAATTTGACATAATATTGACATTTTTGATAAAGCTAATAATGAACACCAGAATATATTTAACTTACCCAGATGAGTAAATGGTATAAATTGTCCTATAAATTCAAGGGGTAAAACAAATTTTGAGATAGATGAAATTGATACCACCCATTAGTGCAGAGCACATTTTGAGTCATCATTAGTCTTCTTTTTTTTTCTATTATTCTTTTTATCATCAATATCCCATTTTAGGTAATTCCTACAACATTAGAAGAACCTGTTACTAATGGTATAAATCATGCTGATAATCAAATTAAAGAACAGGAAACTGAATTAGTTAATAATGAAGCAGATGTAGAGGAAAGCACAGTTAATGACAATCCTGTTGCTGAAGAAGCAGAAGTAACTGTAGAAGAAACAAAAGAAACTGAGGAAGTAAATGAAGATGAAGCTAAGGAATCATCTGAAGAAGAAAGCGAGGAAGAATCTGAATAAAAATGTTGAGATGAAAGACTGAATGATCCAATTGAAATTTCAGGGGCATATCATTAAGTGATGAGACTTTTAAATTCTGACAGTGTGATTTGTTGGAAAAAAAATAATTTGAAGCATAAACGGGTGGTTATGGCTTCAAAGATTATTTTTGTCAGAATTTTCTTTTCCCATTAAATGTTGAAAAGCTTTTCAGTTATCTTCTACTTTTTTAAAGAAACTTCATCATTTTTTTTTCTTTGGAATTTTTCTCTTTTCTTTAATGTTTCTTTCGGCCATTTTCTCTGCTAGTTTTCTTTTTAGTTTCTGTAGCATTCTTTCTTCATTCTGTTTGTGTTTTGTACATTATCAAAAAAGTTTTTTTGATTTTCTCTGTGAATATGTAATTGAGAACAGAAGTTATTCTGTGTGTATGAAAATGCAATTGTAAAACTTTTTTTTTTTTTTTTTTTTTTTTTTTTATTTCTCTTTTTTTTTTTTAAACAGTTAATTGAAAGTTGTTTATTGTTTAATCTATGAATCAAAAAATAATTCCTGTTTTACAGATAATACTTTGTTATTATTGAATAAAGTATATTATTCCTTTTCTCACTGTTATTGAAAATTTGCTGATTTCTTCTTAATATCTCTGATACATTTAAGTAAAGGAATATGTACTCTTCTATTAAAGCTAGCCAAATAATTTTGTTTAATATATTAATTGTTCAAAACACAAATTAGTTTAGCAATTTGCACAACTCCTCTCCTGCTATCAGAAAGCACTGTATTCATAGTTTGCATGCATACAAGTTTACATAGACACTATATAGTTTATATCATCTCCTGAACAAACATCAGTTTAAATGATTCAGAGTGAATTGTAATTATATGGAAAGAAATACATATGTCTGCCGCATCCCCATCGAAGGAGTAGTAACAATGCTGTGTCTCATTACATGTTTTGATTGGAAAGTATTTCTTCATCATTCTTAAAACTTAAATCATGCTCCTAAAGACTTGATTTTATGTTTTTGTAACTTTAAGGTTTTCTTTTTTGGAAAGAGGTTTTAGAAGCATAAGGTTGTTATCATCAAAGGCAGAATCATTCCATGATATGAGGATTCAAAATATAGTCTCTCATTATGAAAAGTACCTCAACACATGATGATTACATTTCAGTGCACTCTTAACTTTTATTTCTGCTAACAATAAAATGTCATTTTCCATTACTTATATGTGTGTGTGTGTGTGTGTGTGTAAACATATTTTATCAGATGTGTGGCTGATATAATGATATATATATTATGTATATAGTATTAGCTTCCAGATTTTATTTTCTTTGTGGTCTAAATATTTTGAGTGCATTTTTTGCGCACTAAATATGCAATGTTTGGTTTACTCTTGTTGAAGTTAATGATAATACCAAAATAATCCATAGCATGCGTATAATATTGAGTGATTGGTATTTTTACATTGTAAATAATTTAATATTTTTTTCTCCTTTCAGCAATAAGAATTTCTTCCTGCCTGGCATTGTGCTTTCAGAACTGTGTCATAACATCTTCATTTGCATGCTTCCTTGGAATGACAATGAATTTTAATCTGTATGGCTTTTTGACCGCTGAAGCATATTGTGTGTATGCTGTAAATCTCATAACATACATGTCAATTCATTATTCTGTCCTACATTATATAATTCTTAATTTTATTCTTCCCTTATGAATGCACAAATTTTTATGCATTTTTTGCATACAACTGTGATATATTGCAAATTTACTAACAAGTATAAACATTCACCCAGTGAAAATTTTTGAAATCAAAAATTGTCGATAAATGTTCATCTGAAATTCTACTGCTGGCGGTAGTTGCATTCTTGTATGTGAGTGTTGTCAATTAATTCAGAGATTACAAAATATATTTGCTCAGATCCACTCCATGTTTGATTTTTTTTCTAACTGCATGTTCTTAAAATGTTATGATTGTGTTTTGTGTTGTTGATAAATTTATCTATGATTACTGTTATTTAGAGCACAGCTGGATAAAAATCATGCTATTTAGCTGATTTTAATTTTTTGTGTGTGTTAGTTTATTTATTTGTTATTTTTTAAATTATCTAGTAAAAGCCTTGTACTTAAATCAATTACATAGAATGTATTCAAATCATACAGAATTAAAGAATATTTTTAGTATTTGTCAAATAAATCACTCTTGAAATTTTATTTTTTAAATTTTAAAGTGTAATGAAAATTTAATATATATTTTGATGATTATATATTATTAATTTTTTAATGCATTATGATCTTTTAATGATCTGCATAAGATATCATTTAATAGTGAGGATAAAATATTTATTATTAGCAATTTACCAATACATATACTTTAATTTTAAATACACATAAAGAAAAAAGCTGTATATTTTAATTATCAAAGGTACTTTTTGATATTTTTTTAAAAAAATTTTAAGCAAATAAAAGATTATAAAATTTTTTAATATAGGGAACTAAAATGTTGCATGAATTTCATATTCTTTTACAAAATATGCATTTTTTTACATATTTGTTTAATTTTTTACTGAAAGATAAGTCATATATTCATATAAAACATATCATGCTGTTAATTTAATTATAAGTCATTTTTTATTGTGATAACATTAACATGCAGTAAGGATTGTTTTACTTTAAATTTCATTCAATGAAATTCTTTTAGACTTGTGGATCAGCTGTGTTCTAAAACTTGTATAATACTAACTACTTAGTACAGTGTATAGCAACTGTGTTGTTGTGTTAATTAGCATGCCTGCACATTTTATTTTTTTACTAATGTCTTGTACTGCATTAGAATATCAGTGTGCCAATTCAATTGGCAGTTCTAGAAAACATAAAACTATTTTGTACTTAAATGTTTGTAATTGCTTTATATTATCCTGATAATGATTGATAATATGCTTTCAAATACTTCATATTAGTAATCTTGCTGATTCAAACTTCTAAAATATTGTTTCCATGCTCATGTAGACTGCTTGAAAAAAAAAGTTGCAAAAATTAAGTTATTTAATCTTTCTAAAAAATTCTTAGAATAAAGAATTCAAATTGAATTATGAATATTTGTGAGAGTTCAAATCTAACTTGATGTTAAATTTTAATATGAAGTTTAAAAGCTAGCTATTTGTTTTACATTTTTTAAATTTTTTTATTCTCAAAATTTAAAAAAAAATTCTTCCTGAATGAAAAGAAACATACACATCTTTAAAGCTAATTTGTGAATAAAAAAGTACTGGAATGTTTTTGAGAAGTGTAAGAATGTTGATTGAAATGCAGCCACAAGTATTAAAAGTCCATTTTATATTCCATCCCCTGAAAACAAAGAAATTAAAGATCTAAAATATAGTTACAGAAAATTCTATATAATGTTAAATATATATATATTAAAATTATGTGATAAAAATTATGAAATTAAAGCAATCCTAAATGGCAAGGCTCTTAAAAAAAGAATTATGATTGTAAATATTTGTTATATTCTGTGAAATTTTGGTTTATAAATGATTAGGAAGTATTTTTGAAATAATGGTCATATGTGTAATGAAATCTCAAATAGATTTAACTTCAAAAAATTCAATTTAGATTTTAAAGGCAAAAGGATTATTGATAGTTTACTTATAATTTATATCTCTTAGTACTTAAAATTTGACTATTTTCTGTTAGTTGAGTTATTTATATTGTACAGAATTATGCTATTTAGAAACTGCTGATGGAATGCTTTCTAGAAATAGCATTTTTCATGCCTAGATTAGACAATATTCCTGCTTTCCCTCTAAATATTTTTAGTATTAAAATATATTCATTTGGATATAGCAAGAACATTATATTTATATTTTTATCTATGTGCATAGAAAAGAATTGAGATATGTTGCACAGACTTTGCAGTTATGACCAAGCTTAATAAAGCAATATTTAAAAATTAAGGCTTGTTTTGTGAAATATCATTTTAAATGAATTTCAGTAGTTAAATAATGTAACATATTTACTAATTTAAATTATTATTATTATGAGCTTTTATTTTATACATATTCTATCATTTCCTTCTTTCATAAAAGCATTGGTTTGATGTTAATTTTTCTCTGAAATTGTGAAAGAGTAGGAAATAATTGAAAACAGACTGATAAATTATTAAAATTTTATATTGTTTCAAATTTTTTTCTACCATTCTATACTTTTCCCCTTCTTTCTTGTCTTCTTTTTTATTTCATTAATCCAAAAAAAGTCTTAGGAACTTTTATTGATTATATGAAATACTAGCCGCCTTTGGCGACTAGCCGGTTCGCCAATCTCAATGCTCATTAAAATTTTAATAATTAAATATTTTATGTAAATCCTATTTTAATAGCTTATTCATCAAAATATTTTAAAGCTACAAATTTTGGTAGTCATATAATTTACTCATAATAGTCCTTCAGTCATAATGTAATATGTATCTCACTAATTTTGTGTTAGCTCCCATAGATTTATGCTTTAAATTAAAGTGGAAAAATGGTTAAATTGCAATTTATATAAGAACATTTTTTACTGAAACAAAGTATTTTTTTTTTTAAATATGAATACTGAAAACAGAGTTGCTGAGTATTTAAACCTTATAGACACTGAAGAATATCTTCCTTAATTTATGTAATATCTCAAGAATTTTTCTACAAAATTTTCTCAGATTCATTATGAACAGATCAATTAATTTACAATTTTTAGTTTTAAATGAATGAAACTCTAAGAAAATAAACTGATTCGTTTGAAAAAATCGGTTGGAAACGTGTTAAACCTTCAAAACCAAGTCAGTATCCGTTGAAAATAGAATTGTCAACAATCAGAAAACAATGTGCATGCATGAATTTTCAACGCCAATTATGATAACGCAAATGCGTGAATTTTCTACGCCAGTTGGGGTAACGTTACGTTGATAAGAAATTTTTAATTTCATTTATTCTGTTTTACTTTAATTCAAAAGTACTTCAAAATGAATATGAAAGATCGATGAATTAACAATGTTTAATTTTAAATGCATCAAACACTAAAAAAATAA
>JAPMOR010006672.1:0-45593 GCA_026543865.1 Argiope aurantia
GTTATAATATTGGCGACAAACTCAAGTAGACATTAAAGTAGATTTCAACATAGTCAATATAATATTGATTTATTTTCATTTTCGATTCATATATGCTATTTTTCTAATTATTAATTGGCTATTTACTTTTATGAAAATTTGTTGGCTATTTCGTAATATGCAACATTTTTCTTTAAGAATTTATAATGGCTAACGAAAAAGTGACTATGATAATAAAAATCAGTTTATTGAAATTGTTTTAAGGTTGAAGTGAAGATTAGTGTGCCCCCGAGTTTGTCGCCAATATGGCAACCCAACCAAACGCTCTTCTAGCAACCCTAATGCTGTTTTATTTACTACTTTTTTACAATGGTTGAGTTGTACATGAACTACGACTCTTTAATGAAAAATGTTAAATAAAAAATAAAAAATATCGATTAAAGATTTTAATTCTATTCTTTATTATAATTAAAAGTTTTTTACAACTAATAAGACATTGCAATTTTATTATTAATATGAATACAAACAGAAAATATTAATTCTTTTGCAATTTTTAATTGTCAGTATGCGCTTTAAAAAATCGTCTGAATTCTTACTTTATTAAATCGTCTGCATTCTTACTTTAAAAGTCAGCTGCAATGGAATTCTTCGCAGTTCTCGCAATTCTTTTGTGGGTTGGTTCCCTTTATAATTTGTTATGTCGGCAATTGTAGAAAAATGACTGTCGGGTAAATGGGATGGAAGACGATATTTCGAACCTGCAGAATGGATAAAGGGTGAGAGGAATATATATATATTTTACGATTGATGAAGTTAGCAAAAAATGCTTGTCTGAAATTTTGTATGGGGAATGGTTTGATATCGAAGTATGGTATCGAAGAATAGTTTGATATCGAAGTTTTTCGAAACGGCAGAATGGATGAAGGGTGAATGGAATATATTTTTTACGAGTTGATGAAGTTGGGGAAAGGATGCTTGTTTGAAATTTTGTATGGAGAATGTTTCTATTGCTTCTTCTACCATTCTTTCTTTTCTTTTGGTTATGTACTGTTCCTGTTATCCACACAGTCCTTATGTTCAATGTTCTAGCGAAGCTACTAGGTTCCCTCTCCCGTTGCTAGCGAAGCCGTAGGATGTTTTTTTTAAGTAAAAATTTCTGCCCGTTGCCTTCTACAGATGCCGAAGGCGTCGCATGCTCTAACTCTTGCTCTGCACCCAACAGACCGGCGCAGCTTGTCTAAAAAAAAATATAATTAAATAAATAATAAAAACAATACTTATCAGTAAAAAATCATAATTATATTGTGGAAAGTGGTAACCGTAGCTATTCCGCAGACGTGCTTGTTTACTTCGTCCGCCATCTTTATTGGCGCCTTGGCATCCTTGGCGCAGCAAGGGGTACACTAAATTTCACATTTACCTTGTTTTAATATTCTTTTTACCGATATCTTATATTTTAATAAATTGTGTTGATATGAAATAACTGAAATTATTACAACCAAAGTGATGTGGTGAAACAAACAAAAATTGAATCCTAGTTTAGTGGGCCCCCGAGATTGTCGTCAATATGGTAATCAAAAAAGCAAGTGAAAGAGTTTTCCTCTTAACTTGGTACTGATTTGTTTACAATTTTTTCGCTTCTTGAGCTGTACATCTAGTACAAATTTTTGTAAGGAATGAAAATTATGATCGGCAAATAAACATTCATTAAAGATTTTATTTAAGCTGCGTTTTATAATTGAAAGTAATATTATTTCTAATAAAACACTCTAGTGTTATTTTTAAAGTGAAGTATTTTTAAGTTATACTTTTTTCCTTTTATTTTTTTCTTATCCTTTTTTTATCACGTGAGAACATGATGTTGTTTTGGTTAGGGGGGTTTTGAAGCTCGAAATCACGTAGGCAATGAATATTGAAGCTCAAAATTGCGTAGGCAATGAATAAAGTATAAACGGCAATTTTCATTATCTCATATATTTTTTTACCTGCTTTTACCAGTATTGCATTATTATTACGTATGCTTCTTTGAAAGCGGATACGTTTTTAAAAGGTTGACCTGCTGTTGCCAGTATTGCTTTATTATTACGTATGTTTCTTTGACAGCAGATGCGTTTTTTAAAGGTTGACGTAGAACTATGACATCATAGCTGTTATTTCATCTCAAAATCAGCCGAGCTTGAGCTTCAAAACTTTGTTTACCAGCTAGAAAGTTTAAAAAAATTATATAGTAAAAATTATATAGTATAGTGATCCTTCCCCATGTGCGTCTGTTCCGAGGTGCCATTGAATCAGACTTCATTTTTATGAATGACAATGCACGGCCACACAGGACTCATGCTGTTGAGGAGCTCCTGGAAAGTGAAGATATCACTCGAATGGATTGGCCGGCGTGCTCCCCTGATTTAAATCCGATAGAACATGTGTGGGATGCTTTGGGGAGACGCCTTGCGGCACGATTACATCCGTCTGGGAACACCCGACAACTTAAACAGATGCTGATTCAGGAATGGGCACTCTTACCTCAAGAACTGTTGGACAGTCTGGTGCTGAGTATGGGGGAGACGGTGCGAAGCAACCATTGCAGTAAGGGGAGGGCATATCCCATACTAAGGAACATCTGCTTGCTGTTCTTCCTCTTGGACAGACAATCATGTGTAACGATACTATGAGTTCAATAAAGCCTTTTTTTGTTTGATTCCATACTGTATGCATTGTATTCATTTCTGCGCAACTATGCTTTCGTCATTCTTTCGGAACAAAATGCTGTATCTCATTTCTGAATTTCATGTCTCTCAGATGATTTCTCGTGAAGTTATGGCAAAAAACATACCTGTTGCTTAAGTTTTGCACACCAGTGTATATATATATATATATATATATATATATATATACACTCTATTCTCTCTCTCTTTATATATGTAGAGAGAGAGGGGGAGAGAGAGACTGATAGAGAAATCTCGTGATTGTTTCAAACCGGTTTAAACTGGTTAATAACTTAATTAAGACAAATAATGATTTTAAAAATACTAATATTCTCACATTTGAATATTGAAATATTGAAATTATATTATTGAAATATGAAATATTGAAATTTGCAATCGTAGATTTCAGTTAAATTTCTTTTATCGAAACATTTTTCTGCTGAGTATATAAGAGAAATGATTACACTTGTAAGATCTGATAAAATAACTGTTAAAGAACTGTATATTGGAGAGAAAAAGCAATTCTTTTTACCACGATCATGTCCATAGGATGGTATACTTTTTAATTTTTCGTACACATACTATAGAGAGAGTACAGTAAAAAAAAAAAAAAAAAAAAAAAAAAATGAACTCAAGATTTTGACGAATCTTCACGATTTAGAGTTCCTGAGTTCAAAAAATTTTCAAGATGGATGTCTGTGTATCTGTGACAAAGATACGTTTTAAGTTAGACGGTTCAAATTTGGTATATGGTTTTCACACCAAATTTGCAGATTTCTATCAAATTTTGAGTAAAATCTGTTCAGAGAAAGTCCATCTATCCGTCTGTTCGAATATAAGTTAACAAGATAATTACAAAATGAAGAGAGCTAGATAAATAAGATTCGGTTCACATCTATATAGTAGACACCTTTCAAATTTTGAGCCAAATCCACCTATTTTGACCTATCCACCTATTTATTATTATAAATTCGATTTTTGGATACTCTTAACTCATACCAGGGATTAATCGCCAAATAATACGCTAAAGATGACAGGACGGATTCAGTAGAAATGTTAATTTCACTACAAAAGTTAATGTTAATTTCAAGACAAAACTTGCCAGTGCCATGCAAGGCGTTCCCTGGCAGGATAAGCTTATTAAAGGTCACGCGAGAAAGTTTTGGTGAGGCCACTTCTGTTGGTTATAATAGCAGCATGATATTTTTAAAAAGTATAAAACTTTCAAGGTATAGAACCTCTTGAACGGAAAAAAATAGTTCAAATCGTTCTATAGGACAGACCATTTCAAGTACAGCTATCAAATTTAACGTGTTATCTTTTTTCTTATACAAGTTCTCATTAAACAATGATTTTGCGAAATTTTCAATATATTTTTAATTAAGAATTAATCGACATTTTAACGTTTTCCTTCCATAACTTCGAAGTTTATAATTGTACAAAAACTTCGTAAATCCCACTTTTATTTTCGCGAAGTTGTTTTGTATATTTCACACATTATTCTACAAAGAATAATTATATTTAGGGAAGGTCATTCTTAATTCTAAAATTATTGTGTCAATCCATTATCATCTGACAATGTCAAATGCTTCGCGATAATTTAATTTTGATAAAAAGGAAGAAAGAAAAGCAGAGAGATGTGTGTGTGTGGGGGTACTTCTCAGCTGAATGCAAAATAATGTGAGGTTAGATATTATTTTCTTATATTGCGACTTCACAAGAGTTGATGCTATTTAACATGTTTTTTTCATAATGCACTTACTTGATTTTGAATTTTCTGTGCGAGTATATGGCGAGTTTTGGATGTCGATGTATCATGTGCTAAATTTCATTCACCTAGCTCTTTGCAGTTTTGAGTTATAGCCTTTACTTAGCCACGAGCAGGTTTTCATGAACGAATCCGATTCAAAATTTGATTTTGGTGCACTTTTCGTCCAAAATTTTATTTTGATGCGAAAATCAGGTAACAAATTTTCCCATCATTTCGTGGATTTTTTTTAAAGTTTATGTTTATAGACTGAACAGGCAGATATACAATATTCCAAAAATGTTTTTTTTTTGTGTGTGTATGTATTCAGGGATATCTAAAGTAAAATTTCATCACATTTAACGTTCAAAATATTTTCTCTTTGAATATTCCATTTATCGGAAATTATATATGGTTATAATTTTTTGGGTTAAACGTAAGAGCAGATCTCATAAAATCCTTAAAGGCGATAAAAGATTCCGCAAAAATAAATAAATAAATTCTTATCCATTAAACTTCAAATACATTATATATTTATTTCTTCCTTTTTTGAAGAAAATATTTTTTTTTCTGTAATTTTTTGCTGTAATTTAACAAATGCAAGAAATTATTAGATCGATGCAATCTTTTACCACATGTTCTCTTATATTTCCTCCTCATGTCATTTGATAAACGTTGTTTTGAGAAAAATTGCGATGACACAATTTCTTTTTTAAACATCTGGTCGATGAAGAGCTGTTTTGGAATTTTATAGCTCTTGTATTTTTAACGGATATTTGACTTCCTATTCCTATAAATTTAGTTCATTGTTTATTGTGATTAGACTGTCGGTCGTGTAATAATTTTCTAGCATACGTGGTGGGATATAAAATTTTCCATATGTTTATTGATGATTGATTATAAACATCGCATGTTATATGTATAATTTAAGTTAGCATATGTTTTACTTTCTTTTATATAATTTGGAAATAAATCACAATCGTTTAAAATTTTTTTCTGTCTGTCATCATTAGGCGAACACAATTATTCAAAAACATAAGCTTGATTAATAAAATGGGGTATACTATTTTTATATTATATTGTATGTAATGTAGTATGTATCTACCGTGTCAAGATGTGACTGTAATCCTCTCCGATATCGAAAATCTAGAGACTAAGTTTTAAATTTTATATTCTTTCCTTTGCACAAGATTTTCCAATGTCATCTATTTGAAATAATAAATATATATTCAGAAGTGTCATTCCATATTTAATACTTTTATTATTTATCAAAAATTTTCATGCATTTTTTAATTTAATTTTGACAAGAGAATTCGCGAATGTTACCATTCCCCCCCCCTCATTTTAAAATTATTATTTAAGAATATTCTCAAAAGAAAATTTTTCCGATATTTTTAATGTATTATTTTTTCATGGAATTTTTTGACATCATTATTGAAGGGCTTGAAATATGGAATTATTTTATTATTTGTTATTCTAAATAATATTGAATTATAAAAAATTACCTCCAAATTATGATTTTTTATTAGCCTTCAGCTCCAATATAAATTTTAACTCCCCTTTTAAAAAGATTCGATGATATTAAAAAAAAACACCGTTCGATTTTTTGATACTTTTCTCTATTAACAAAGGTCTTGGTTGAGAGAAGTTCGAACAATCGAGGTCTTATGGCGTTGGATTAATTGGTTTATTAGAAACAAGTTCTTTTCAAATTACATAATTTATTTTTATACCTATTTCATGACATTTAGATTATATATTGAAAGATACATTGATGGAAAAAGCAGCAAATGCAGTTATTTTTCAAAACTGAGAACTATGCTGTTGCTTCAGGGAATGTTGTCTTATTTTCCGTGTGATTTTTGGTTGAAGATTCAATGAAATTTTACATAAAAGCGCAATAATTTTTAAAACATGGGCGCTGCCATGTTCATTGAATGAAAAAAATGAATACATTTTCAATTATCGTAATAATTTGATATGCATATTACTGCTCCAACCTGGTAATGAAAATGAAAATATCTTTATTCATTTATGGAAAAGCTAATGTGATTGTCTTCCGAAATATTTTCAAAAAATTGAGGGTATCAGAGACAAAAAAAAAAAAATGACAATCAAATTAACTTATTTATTTAAATTTGAAGATGGTGAAAATATTCCTTGCTTTGGATAATATTTCCAAAAATTATCACTTAAATATGTCGAAATTCAACAGCTACGAATTGAAAGCGAGCTGCGATTTTCATTGTTTTTAAAGCATTTTTATTAATAACAACCGAACATTCTTGACTACATTGTACATGGGGAAATATCTTTTAACGATGCTTTATATGAGACATTCTTATGTGGAATTGGAAGAAATAATTTTTGGAGACAATACTTCTAATTTTTATGATTGTATTTGCTTCCTTTTTTCTATATTTCATCTTTGAATAAAATAAATAAATTTGATAAAAAAAAATTGCCACTGCTTGCAAGAAATTAGATATTTTAAATATAGTAATATATATTGACAGATTGTGGCAAACTACAAGAGGTGTTCAAATGAAAAGGTACAAAACGTCGTAACAATGTAACCGTAAACATATTTGCCTATACCGCTATAGGAGAATGTAGCGAGACATCTAGGGATGCGATTGGAGTCTCCGGCGTAGATCAGAGCATGTGCAGGAGAGAGCAGAGGCTCTTATAAAGAGCACCGTCCAAAGTCCACTACTTGTTGAATTTCTAGAGCACAGAAGAACCATTAACTCCGATGTGTTCTGTGAGACACTCCGAAGACTACGCAGGTCCATAAAGAACAAACTATCACAGCTACTCTAGGAGAACGTGGTTCTGCTCCATGATAACACGTATTCACACATCTCCAGGGTCACACACGCGGAACTGGTCAAGTTCAAGGGGGAACAGCTCGAACATCCTCCCTTCAGCCCGGACATGCCGCCCTGCGATTTTCACGTGTTTCCCCTGAAAAAAAAAAAAAACACCTGAAAGGGAAGCGTTTCAATTCGGACGGCGAACTCAAGACCGCTGTGAAGGACTGGGTCTCGTCACGGCCACAGGAATTCTGGGAAAAAGGAATCCTTCGGACCATTAATCAATGGGATTATTGTGCTCAGGTATACGGCGTATACTTTGAATAAAGTCTTCATTTATACCCACAGTGTCGTTTCGTACCTTTTCATTTGAGCACCCCTTATATATATAAATTGCGACATGCATAAAAATCTTTTCAAAATGTTCTTCATTGTAAACCGTAGGATCTAGAGCTATTAAATATGGAATGTTGTTATTTCTCGAATACAGCTGTTCATTGAGAAAGGAGTCTATCAAAATTCAAACACGACATTATTAAAAGTTAACAGATATTTTAACATTTTTCCTCAGTATTTTCGAAGCATGTAATTAAACAAAAAACATTTCAATTACAACTTTAAAAAACTAAAAAACAATCCTTTTTCAATGAAATGAATTTTTTATATAAATTTCTGCATTACTTTGAATAATTTTTTAAAAATATTTTTTTACAAGAATACTTTTAATTGTTTTAGTAACTGCATCTATGCACACGTGCGTTTCGATAACATTAAATGTATCTTTTTGTGTGCAAGTAATTGCTACTATATAATAAAGAGTAAATTAAAAAATAATTAAAGATAGATAAATCAAACCTAAAACATTGCCATACTTTTTTAGTTCGGAATTTGCAGAATCGGAAACATGCGAATGTTCTCTAAATTTGTACTTTTATACTTGGATCATGTCTTGCTTTATATATTTTTTGTTTTCAAATTTCTTGTCTTCCAAGTGAAAAAAATTAACGGGGATTCAGAATTATTCTATTAAATTATTCAAATACCTATCTTAAGACAGTCCAACGAGTTCAAGAGCTGGAATGCTGGCTGGAGGATAAATTATAGTTTTTCTATCATGTGGGCTATTCAAAATCCTGTCGAATCCTGCTCACATCTGCGCGTGCTCGAAGGATATCACGAAATCGAGGCATAAGCAGGTGCAAAATTCTGCAAACGTGATTTTAGATTTTGTACTGAATAAGGCCGACTATCTTATGCTCAAGGTTCTTTTACTGGCTTAAATATAGTATTCTTTTCACTTTCTCACACATGGAATGTATATAAAGTGAAATTATCCAAAGTCGTCGAAATTTCAGCAAGAAAATTCGGCATATAATTTTTTTTTTCTTCTTGCATTTTATATCATTCTTAGTCCAAAAGTAACTAGTTTGGAAATTTTCTTTCTCTGTCTCTTAAACGGCCAATTTGCCAATACGGAAAATGAAGAAAGTAGCTAACTAATAGAAGAAATTTGATATGCGAATATTATATTAAAATTATGGATATCTATCGACTTTTTTGCTTTCTCGTATAAAGAAAATATAATAATTGTCAAAAAAATTCGATCTCGAGATTCCGACGAATCACCCCTCAGTTCGAAAAACGCATTTTTGGAAAGTGTTCGTCTATATGTTTGTGACAAAGATAATTCAAAAGCACTTTGATCTAGACGGCCTTTGGTCTTTAGATTAAATTTGTGGATTTCTATCAAATTTTGAGCAAAATCCGCTAAGAGGAAGTCTGTCTGTCCGGCTGTTCGAATATAATTTAACACGATAACTACAAAACGAAGAGAGCTGGATAGATGAAATTCGGTGCACAGATTTAACATCTATAGTCTAGATAACTTTCAAATTTTATGCCAAATACAACTAGAGACTGACCGACTGTCGTCTGTACTTTCAGAAACAGTTAAACGCAATAACTCAAAAACGCAATGATTTAAATATGTCAAATTTGGTATGGAATTTTGTGACTACAATTGATGTTCTGTGTAAAATTTTGGTTCCAATAGGCTAGGAAAAAAGCATCTAAAACACAAATTCGGTTTTATGATACTATTAATTACATTCCAGGGATGAAACGACAAATAACTCGCCAAGGATAGCACGATAGATTCAGTAAAAATGCTAAATTCATACAGAAAGTTAATATTTCATAATTATTGTATACCACTTTCTGGAATAACACCCTTGTTAAGGAATATGCAAGA
This sequence comes from Argiope aurantia, assembly GCA_026543865.1. Lineage (NCBI taxonomy): Eukaryota > Metazoa > Arthropoda > Arachnida > Araneae > Araneidae > Argiope > Argiope aurantia. The sequence goes on from JAPMOR010006672.1 coordinate 9,496, forward strand.
AAGGCTTGGAGAGACCATTCTTGTTGATTTTACTTTCTTACATACGCAGAAAGAAGGGGGGGGGGAGTATTATAATCGCCAAAAAAAAAAAAAAAAATCCGCATCGAAACTTTCAGTTTTCCACGTTTCTGACCTTCCTCAGTCCGAAGCCATATTTTTGGAATTATATATATCTGTCTGCAAACATGAGAGATATAATTCAAAAATTCTTTGTGCTAAATGGATGAAATTTACATTAAATTTGAAGTTTTTTTTAAAAAATCAAACTTTGAATGCAAAGCTTTCACAGGAAGTCTGCTTTTCTGGTAATTTGAATACAGGTGAAAAACTAACCGTTACAAAACGTATAGAATCAATTAGAAAGCATTCGGATCACAGATTTGACATCAAACGTGCAGATTTTAATAAAATTTTGAACCAAATGCATCCAGAGATTGACTGTCTGTCAGTCTGTACTTTCCCAAACCTATAAAAGCGATAACTCAAAAACACAATGACTTAAATAAGATTTATTATGGCATCATATTCCTGAAATTACATCTTTATATCGAATTTTGGTTTCAATCAGAGGGAAAAAATGTGTCTAAAATGTATTTTTGGATTTATTTATTACGCTACGAAACTCAGGACTAACTTCACAAAGGTCTGAATTGTTTCCATCTCGAATGATGACTGATTTGTAAAATGATAAAATTGATGCGTATAGAACAAAGATGTAGCGAGGGAGTGGTATTTCTTCCACTCTAAAATCAGATTCGATTTTAAAACTTTAAGAGAAAGAGTTTATATAAGGCTGGAAAAGAGGATTTACCTAAACAAAAAAGCTGAACAAGCGGAAAATTTTCGATCGTTTGATACTGCGATTCATTGTTAGGCTGTTTAAAGTTTAAGAAATTAGGCCTTGAAAAGCAAGATACCTATGCAACTTGGAAGCTAAACTGCTTTTTTCTTAGTTTAAATTTAAGTGATTAGGAAATAATTAATTGTAAGAATGCGGATTGATTGAACATACACAACACATTTAATGTATAATTAAATAAATGTGAATAATATCTGATATTTGCTTAATTCCATAATGTAATTCGAAAACAGAATAGATGATTAAGAAAACAGTTTTCTTCCTATTGACTTATTTGGTACAAATTTAATGAAAAGCTAAAATTGTCATGAAGACTATGCACCTATGTTCATACATGCCATGTAGTAAATATATGAATGTAACATACATGTAAATATATGAGTATAACATTTTTCTATTATTATATTCATATATTTACGGCAAGTAGACATAATTTGAAAAATGCCCCTCCCCCCTTCTTTTCTAGTACAGGATGACCTAAAACATTGAGAATTATTTGAGATACAAGTATCTTTTCGATTTTTTTAAAAACTGTTTTATTTGCTTTCAACTATAAGCCTTTTAAAAATCAAAATCATGACCATCGCCACATTTTACCAGTCGAAAATGATTAAATATTTTTTTTTTAAATTTTATTCATTTTTGGGACATTTTAATTGCATTATTGTGGTAATTGTATCAAAAAATAGATTAAGCTGACTTGTCTATTTTTTTCCTGGAACAATTTGGAATATTTTATTCGCTTGTAAAATATACTTTATTAAAATATACTTGTAAAATATACGCTTTTATTTCATAATAAAAATCGCATTAATTGTAATTTTCTCCTTAATACCGACGAAATGAATAACAAATTACATTTCCTAATTGCCGCGGCGACTAACCTATAATTGAAAAGCCCAACAGACGATTTTCTTTTTCTTTTTTTCGTTATTGGAACTTCACTGAAGTCTGTGCGAGTCGGTAGCTGGGAAAAATAAATCACGAGTCCTTTAACCTTGAAAGGGAAAGAGGAACAATAACAAAAAGGCAGGAACACCTGTCTCAGGTCATGCCGATCAGAAAGGGGAAGAGACCCGTGAAGAATACGCGAACTGGATTCTGCGGAAGTCTGTCTACCGGAGAGAACATTGTTAAAATATTTTTTATTTGTTTATGTTTCGAAGAGTGTCAGTATTATAATTTCTTTATGCCCTAAAAATTGCACATTTTGCTTTAAAAAAATTAGAAAAAAAAGTTTCAGAAAAAAGAAGCGAAAGCTTCAGTTTCATATTATTTATGGTAAAAAAATTCATTTAACTTATGATATTTCTTTTATGTTTTATAAAGTTTATAATAATTATTTTTAGGTTTCTGCGGTACCTTAATTTTTTAATTTTAAGTTTTTAAACTACTTTGAAAACTACTTGAAATCTGTTATTTTTTTAAAGTCAGTAAATGAATTAATTGTATAACATTTTGGAAAATCCCCCTTTTTTTGTTGTTATTAACATCCTTATATGAAAATATGTGAGAAAGTCGAAGTAAGAATGCTTCTAATTTATTTTTTATTTGCTGCGAATATGACATTAAAAATGGATCATGCGCTGATATAATTATTTGATACATTAAAACGTCGCTTAAAAAATAACATTTGTCTCAATTTTTAACATTTTAGATAATAGAAAAAAAAATTCTGATTCTTTTCCATCTGGTATGAAAATAATATTGCAGTTTTACACTATAACATATATAAACAATTACATTTCCTCTGAAACGCGCATTGCAGCGTTTTCGATATCAAACTTTATCATTCTTCAGATCGATTAATTTTCTTTTATGTAATAATTCTATAATATTTTTAATATCTCAAGCACTTTTTGTATAAATTTGTTCATTTTATTGTTCTCAGTTAGTCAAAAGTTTTACTTCTTGGTGCTTATGTTTGGCATAACTCGTTATTTTTTGAAGTTCACTGTTTTTTGTTCCAAGCCTGTGCCATGTTTGAAAGATATTCATTACTGATTTCGAATAACTGTTTTTATCCCTTCTTCTGTTTTATTTTCCCCTTCTCATAAACTACACAAATATTAAACAAATTCCTTCTTCTTTAGCTTTCAACATTTAAAGAAAAATCACGTGATGAGGTAGCTGATGAGACAATGAAAACGGTTTGAACTTCAGGGCAACAATGTAATCTGTTGTTGGAAATAAAACAAACAAACAAAAAAAATTAAAAAAATGCTAACATTCAGAAAAAAAAATCTAACGATTATTAAATTGGCATCATTAAAAAGACAGTTTTTAAATATCATTTCATTTTTTAGCGATAATATTTCGGGAACGTATTGCGGAAAAACTCCGTAATTCAGTTTAATTTTTAATTAATTAAATTTAAAATTTAAAAAAGTCGCGCTGAGGTGTAAATTTCCTCTCCAAAATATATATATGCTAGATTTGATGCTGTAGGTCAAACAGTGTGACCTGTAGAATGTTAGCACTCACTCGCGCGCGGGTGCACACACACACACACATTCATCTTTTTGTATAGTTAATTGGCTCATTTTGGGAATTTATGATCGAAATTTTGCTGTTGGAACGAAATTTTTGTAATGGAAATGGAGGTATGACAATTCTCTCCTTTTCATAAGGGATTATTAATTAAAAATATTAAATGGTTTTTTTTTTCGCTTTCCTGAAATGCATTGTTACGAAAATTGATGGGTATGAAGAAACTCGATTGGTTCAATATCAAAAAATAACTCTTTATTATACAGCAAAACACATCCGACATGGACACATCCGACACATCCGACATGGACAACACTGACAGTGTACCACAGTACACATAGCAAAGTGGTAATAGCATGATAATAGTGATAATGGCACAAAACGCTTATAAATGACTCACAAAAGAGAAATTTCGCTCAATATTAGTTTCTCTTGACTAAGTTGACTGTTATTCTCAATTGATTGACTGACTCACTCACTTCACTACTCTCGACTTTTTATAGTTTCTGTGACAGGGCAAAGAAGCTTCTAAAAAAGTATCGTATCGTCTCTCCTAATCGATATATTGCCAAAATTCCAGCATTCCCATGATATTTCCGCTTTTGTCTCAAAAGTCACCAAATTCATCTTTAAGTGATAGTCAATTTTGTCGCCAAGCACGGGGATCATAGATTCAACTTTCATTCATCATCCGCCAGAGGATTTATAAAACTGTCTTTCTTACCAGGAGATTTACTCCTTTAGGAAGCAATATTATAAACTCATAACATTATTTAAAAACTTGAAATGAAGATAGAAATATGTTTTATTACTCTGACCGGATATCATTTTTTTCCCTTTTCCTTCAGTATCAAATCAATTCAAAATGAATGGATGCCTTGATTATTAGGATTGTTTAAACAGTTATTTATGGAAGTCTTATAAATATTATTTTTTCTTCCTTATGCAATATTTCATGTGCATTTCTTTATTTTTAAGTGGCCCGACATGCTCCTGGAGCTCCTCTTTTTGTGTTGCATAAAGACATTCCCTGCCTATGAATTACCAAACAGTCGCTTCCAGAAGATTAAACATGATCCGTGAGTTATATTTCTGCACTTCTTTTATTTAATGACAATTGGCTAGTCGAGTTTAATTAGATTTTGTGAGACAAAAGTTAAATTTGATGATGCTGAGCTAAGCATATGAAAAACAGTCATAGAAAGGGTGAAAATAATTCCACTAGTGAAATAAAAACTATCCTGTCAGATAAATTAAGGAGTTACTCTCAGCTTGTACGATAAGACATTTTTCTTTCAGGGCCTATTTCATCACTGCTTCCCGCACCGTGCGTCCAGGTCAGGTGTACTCAGTGGTCGTAACTGTGTTCCGGAACCCTCTCAACGTCCGCGCCTCTGTCCAGAGGGATGGTGTGGAGCTGGCGTCAGATCAACACGAATGCCATCCTCGCATTCCGGAGACCCTGCTGCTCAAGGTTAAAATTTCTTTCGATTATTATTATTATTATTTACCAGCATGACATTGCTTTAAGCAAAAAATCGGCTGTATCTAAAAAGATCAAAAAGAAAAATCAATAGAGGATCTTCAAGTTCATGGTAGACAGATATTTTTCGCTTGCTCGAAATTTCATTTATAAGTTAGAAATGCAGTGAAAACTTTTTCAAATTCTTTCTACAAGCTAATTTTTCAACAAACAAACTTTTCAAAACTAAGTTTTCTACATTGTTTATTGTTACATAGCCGTTTGTATTTCTGATTGATGTAATTGACTTTATAATCGTAGTAATAAAGTTCAATGTAATGTAATGAATTAATGTGGTTAACCTGCCATTTGACGTTATTTATAAGTTAGAAATGTATTGCAAACCTTTTTCAAATTGTTTCTAAAACTAATTTTTGCATCATTTATTGCTACATCGTCACTTGTATTTTTGATTCTTATAATTGATTTTATAATAGTAGTAATGAGGTTCAATTTAATGTAAATAAAGTAATGTGATTAATGTCCCGTTTGAAATATACTAAGGACAACGCCAGTCTGACATAATATATATATGGTTTTCTAAGTGCCCTTCAAAAATTGTCGAAGTGAGCGTGTGTCATATATACTAAAAGGTACTACTTAGAAAGGGACTTATTAAGGGCCTCATATTTCAAATATCTTACGACCTTATCAATGCCTTATCTAAATCAGGCACTGGTTAAGGGATAATTATGAGAATGGAGCTCATAATTTTAAACAAATGTTACAAATTATGACAATTATGAAAATTACCAATGACAAGACACTGGAAGCCTTATTCCCATTTCAGAATTCCGCACTATACCTCATAGCAATGAAATAATAATAACAATAATAAAATATCAGGAGTGGCCTAACCGAAAGTTTTTAGAGTACTTGTTAATAAAGAATTATTAGACTTTGAGAAAGGCCGCGAATGTCATGAGTCTTTATTTCTAATGTCCTTTAAATGCGAGTTTTGTGGTTCGTAAACAGATATAGTTTATAAGTATCATTTAGCAGTGTAATAAAAAAATCGAGTATGCATTTTGGATGCCTTTCTGTCTACTGGTTAAAATTAAAATTTAATATAGAGTTTCAATTTTAAGGGATAAAAAAGCATGCCAATTTTAATTTATCTTAGTTACTGCTTTTTTTTTTGTTATTGTGTTTCCATGGATGAAAAATTAGGGACCTTCATATAGTCAATCCTTTGACAGATTGAACTCAGAATTTGTTATTAGATCTGCACTTTTGTTACTAAAACTCTGTGCTAAATTTAGCTTTTCATGTTTTTTTAGTTATCGTGGCTACTTGCATTCAAATAGACAGAATATTTTCTGTCAAGAGATTTCATTCAAAACTTGGTATAAATCTATAAATTTAGTGTTAAGAACACTTACCAAATTTTACTCATCTCGCTCAATGACTAAATTGGCGTTTTTACAGATGAGTAATCAGAAAGACAAACATGATTTTTTTAAATAATTGTTTTGAACTCAGTGAGGTCTGAAATGTGGTTGATTCGATAAAATTTAGAGTCCGATTCTTTTGACGAATAGAATGCTTTCTCTACTTGGAAATACTTATACAGGAGAGCCAATATTCTGCAAAAATAAATTGTTTACCAAGAACTGCTATTTATTTATAAAATTCAATCGAATTGTAATTTAACGGAGGAGAATAAAAAAAAATATCAAGTGATTCAAACTGGAAAAAGAAGCTGTCCTTTGTGGATCTGTTTTTTTCTTTCAAGCTCCGTTGAACAGTAAACATAAACATGCCTACCTTAATTCTTATGCTCAGTTCTTTTATTTAGAAATTAGAAGAAAAAAAATATGAAAGCAAAAATGACTAAAATAAGTCTTTTGCTGAGGAAAAATGATGAAATATTGAATGTTTTGAGTTTTTCAAACTGCTTCAATCTTCTTGTAAAATTATCTTTAAACTGAGCTTTTTAATTTGTTGTAGGCCGATTCATATGCTGTCAAAGCATATCACAGACAATTTAACATACCTAGAAAGATTCTAAAATATCAGGTAAATTATATATTATCTTAAATATTTCTCTTGTGTCAAAAAAAAAAAATCAGTCAAAAAATTTCCCTAGATTTTAGTTCTATAAATTGTTCCTATTTTTTTAACTGGCCGCTTTTGGTGATTAGGTGAATCGTGATAATATTGTTCGTATTATTTCCATTAAAATGCCTTGTTTAACTTAATGTTCCCGAATCCTCTAAGAAAATGCTTTTAAGCAAAAAATTGTGACAGACATCGAAACTGTATTACTTTAATAACCTTATACCTGCTCTATCCATTGTGTATATGAATCATAATAGAGTCAGTTACCATGATATCAAAGTGTTCATGATCATATCATAGTAAATTGACGAAATCGGAATTGTTGACGAAATTGTTGACTTTAGGGTCTTTATTTAAATGTTATTTTGAAAGTTTATTCAAAAATATATTTAATTACCATGAGATTATAAACGAAAGTAAATTCGCGAAATCAGTACAGTGATCGGATCAGAGAGAGTCTCTATATTAGTTATTTTCCGCATAATGAATATATAGTGAATTAGTATTTTTGGGATTTTTCGCGGAAATTGAGGGTAGGGGATTGGCAAACATTGTTGAGGTATCTAGACTTTGTGAGCTCCCATCTCTAGTAATAATAAAGAGTGTATGTGTGTGCTACAGTTCACTGTAAATGCTGTTATTGTGCACGTTTAGGCCGTGTTTTATTGTATGTGCGGTCATGTTTAGAATAAAATGCTTTTCATTGTTACTGAACCTATTGGACTATTTCTTCGCACCTTCACAACACCAGACATGGATTTTTGGCTGACTGATATTGAATTTTTCATAGGAATATATGCCTGTTTCAAATTCTAATTAGTCAATAAGTAGCGCTGGCAAAATTTCAAAAGGAACAAATCATATTTCTCGGCGATCAACAAATCAAATATTCTCGGTGATGTTATGTATACTCCTAACTTGCTTATAAATCGAACAAAGTCAAAATCTGTTATCTATGATTCAGAAAATTCATCTAGAGGATGTTTTACGTATTAAAATTATCGGCATTTAGAATGTGGCCTTACGTAGATTGAAAAATCTGAACTCGAATCTGCGCAAAGTGTCAAAGTTTTGGAAGCTGTTCTAAGAAGATGGAAATATAAATAGACGTTTAAGTACAGAATCATCCGTTTGAAGCCATGGTTACCAAAAATTCCAGGTAAACTGTATGAATAAGCCAATATGGTTTATATGCCCCCAAACCTGCCACTACGCCTTTCTACTCACAGAGGATCATTGCCAGCTTCAGTTAATTTAGAACAGAGAACTGGAACTTCTATACAATGAGGTTACGAACTTCTCCCTGACGAATCCAAGTTTCTAGTGCATTCGGATTCATTTGTATTTTAATATGGAGAGCTAAATGCCTCGTAACAAGTAAGAAAACATCATTGAACATTCTAGGTAGTTTGTATGGGCTCTCGAACATAGCTCCATATCCAAAGTATCCATGGATGGCTTTATTTATCGTAATATCATTCTGTAACAATATATTATTCTCCTTTGAAGTAAAATGGGTACTCATTGTTTCCCGATGAATACCTTGAGAAGAGGATATGACAAGCACGTGTGGAACATTCTCGACTGATGAAGTGCAATCCGTAATCCACTCCCTACATCTACTGGGGAACTACAGAGAACATCGATTAATGAGTGGAATGGTCTTCCCGCAAATCAGTTTGACAATGTGACTTTCATCATGCTCAGACGTTGTACTGACACTAATGTGGAACATGTAAACATACAGACTATTAACATTCATACAAACCATAAGCCATTACTTTTTTTTTGTCGAAGTATGTTTTCTGTAATTGCTTCCGGAACATTTCTTTTATTTTCATTACAATGCATGCTCATTATTTTTCTGCTGGTATCTTTTTATTTAATAAGCTCATTTTTGTTTATATCACTTTTGTTGTGAATTTGTAGTTTTATCTGTACGAACCATTATTATTCTTAATTTATGGATGTAATTGCAGTTTTATACTTCAATTTTTTCATTATTTGACCTTCATTACACCAAACATGAGATGACTGAATTCGAGAAATTTGAGATACATAAGACCTCACCCGCAAGGATTTTTCCTTATTAATATTTCGAAGGATTCAAAATTCTCTTTTGTAACTTCATTTTGTTGACAGCCACCATTTTGACAGTTAATGTCATACTGAATTATGGCCTATTACTATTCTTTTTCCAAAAAGCTAAGGTTTTATTTTAAAAAAATATAATTTTTAGATGTTTTGGAGATACTTTTTGAAAAAACTATGCATCGAGAAAATTCTGCAATGTTTTCACTCCAAGATTTCAATCATACTTCTTAAATAATTTCAAATAATGGTAACATATATGAGGATTTCAATAATCATTGAGATATTTCAATAGCTCTCTCGCGATTGAGCTGAATTTATATTCTTCTTCTTTGATTTGTATTATTCTGTTTTGAATTTGGGAAGATAATGCTTTTGGCTAGGATTCTTAAAATTTTTATTTTTTAATTTTTGTCCTAATATTGTAGTGCCAGAATATCAATGTCACAAGTAAAAAAAAAAAATGCCCTTCCCCTCAAATTGCTTTTAAAATTAACCTACTGTGAATGAGCTTGAAATGACATCTCTTAAGTCTCAGCGTCAAATATCTTCTTACAACGCTATCTAGACGCAAATATTGTTATTTTTTCAAACTATTTTTGTTGCTTCAGGTCGGTATACATTGTTAAATAAATTGTTTCTTGATGAAATACTTCTGCTTGTTCGGGTTACACATTATTTTGATACACCATATGCCAATGTTATTAAAGTAATGCCCTGCTATTACTTTAAAAATATATATAAAAAACTTCTTTCTTCATAGATTCCACCCACCATTTTGCCCGGTTCTTATCGCCTCTGCGTAGATGGGGGCTTTGAAGGACTTCTAGAGGGTGGAGCATTCCATAACGAGACAGAACTGACATACTCTCAGAGATCGATGACCATCTTCATTGAGACTAACCAGCCTATCTACAGGCAGGGACAAAAGAGTAAGTTGAGTACATGACTTTTTTTTTCCTGTAGAAAATTTACTGCTTGTAATTTAAAACTTATTCGATTATGACTTTACAATTTTAATGTAATGTTTAGAGAAGGTGTATGTGAATATATTTTAAACCACTGCGCTTTAGAAACATGAAGAGTCCGAATAATCAGGGATGAATATATTTGGAAGGATAAGCACATCATGTCCTTATCAGAAAATGTTAGAAAAACATCTGAGCATCTGCGAAGAATTAGCGCTTTCAACAAATTTATGTAGAGTCGGAGCGCTGTTCTTCGTTACAAAACAAATGTAGAGTATTTACAACAATAGGTGTAAAAAAAAATAGTGATTAAAGAACCTCAGATTTGCATTTAATATATGTAAAATAAAAAAACAAGCTGTTTTGATCAATCCCGAATGCAAAAAAGAAACTAATAAAATAATTAAAAAACATTTAACTGATCTTTAAAAGTCGCTTAATGAAGGCGCGTTCGCGTCAAAAATTCCCTGTACAATACCAGAGTGGATGTTCCACATGAATTAAAACTTCGAATTCTGTTATCAAGTGGTTCGTTAAAAGGTACCCTATGACAGTTTTACTTTCTACGTATTTTTTTCAATGACATTATGAGTTAAATATGATTAATTTACATATCTAACAGCCAAAAAGATTAAAAGCAGCAACATCTACAAAAAAGGTATCAAGCACGAAACCGGAATCGAGTACTTATACGACGCTTTAATTAAAAAAAAAAAAAAAAAAAAAAACCTTAAAGGAAGGAATGTGGTGATGCAAATCTTTGATCCATCTCAGGTGATGATAATTTCTTTTAGGGAAAAATATGATCTTATTATGTTTACTTTTGATGTGAGAAGATATGGATTTGTAGAAGATTCTTCATGAGATAAATCCTGATAGAGACACGCTAATCAAGTGCTAATTATACTCTATAGTGAGGCTTTAGGCGGTTTCCAACTCTCGGAAGATTCTCTGCTAATGAGAGGGAAAAAAAACTAAATCCTTGAATTTGGCTCATTTTGAGAGGATATAAAAATTGAAAGTAGAATACTCTGAGTATTGTCATTGGCTGTGACTAACACCAAATTATCCTAGTGGGAAAAAATGCCGTCGTTTCTTTATGTCTCGAAACGAGAGAAGGATTTGGGGGCACTGGCAGAAAGTGATACCATTTGCTTCAATTCCGCAAGACAAAGATTTATTGCTTCAAGTAATGAGAAGCAAGTGATCTTCCAACGCAAAGAATTACATTACGTCTCATGTTTCCGGAAGGTTTTGGTGTTATAAGAGGTTTAAAAACCTCTCTGAAACACTGTCAAAAACTTTGTACGGCAATATCAGAGAATTAAATACATTTTAAAATTGATTATTTATTTTTCAGTCCTCTTTCGTGCCATTCCTGTTACCACCGACTTGCGAGCATTTCCAGAGGCCGTTGACGTATTTATTCTGGACCCGAGGGGGACGATCATGAGAAGGTGGCTCTCCAGACAAACTAACCTAGGTGAGGATCTTCGTCCCAGGCTAATTTCTTTCATTCAGAAGTTAGCATTAGATTAAATGCAATAAATCACGAAAACAGTTGTATAATGTGAGCGTTTTCATAAATGTATTATACAAATGTAATACTTGTTCTTAAGAATTACTTTCTTAAATTTGACTTCAATTTCTTTTAAAATTCAGTTTTGGCAGCATTGTTCTAGTTTTTACATTTCTACCATTGCTTTAAGCAAGAGTTTTTGCCGAAGCAAGCATCTAAACAATCCAAAAGTGTGAGCTGTTATCAAGTGTTGATTAATAATTTCGATTTGATTTTGAGTCCACATAAGTGTTATATATATACCGATTTCGTTGCTGAATTGAAACTCAAATTGTTTTCATTGTTGCAGTTGATATTTCATTCTGACTTTTTTTTATTGTTGATGATTAAGCTATGAAAATTTGGTTTATTTTTCCATGTTGAGTAGGTTTCAGTGTGAAAGGAATAATAATTTTAAGTAATAATTTAAAAAAAAAAATGTTACATTTTCAGTTTTTGTTTAATTTCGAAATTAAGCGATGGTGAAAAATTTTTTAAGTGCATTCATTATTCTTGTGCCTGGCTTTAAAACGCAGTTATTTTAATTTTTAAATAAATAGCTTTAGACAACTGGCCTGTTTCACGGCAGACATTGGTAACAAATATTCGAAATAAAGTATATATTTTTGTTTATGTTTTTCAGATTATCTCGCTAATGTAAGACTATAGTCATTGCATAGAAATATCAACAACTTTTATGATACTGATTATAATTTTTCAATTGTGATTTTTTTTTTTTTCGTTTTTCCTATAGGTGCCGTCAGCTTTCAATACCAATTATCCAAGCAACCGAGGTTCGGAAACTGGTCCATAAGAGTGGTTGCCCAGGTACTAGAATATTTTTAAAAAATATTTGTACAAATCTGTTACAATTATTTATTTTTAGCAAGTTTCATTGTGAAAAAGAACATTTCACAAAGAATTTAATGCTGCTGAGTTAAATAATTCCACTTCAATGCTTATGAAAAATATTCAGTAATAATTGGTAACATTTTACGTTTATGTTTGTATAATCTTGCCCAAATTAATGAATTACATCGTAACATATGTTTTTATTAAACAAAAGTACTCCATTAATGTTGTTTCTTATTTTCTCTCTGAAGTTGTTGCAAAAGTGCTTATTAAGATAAATATTGACTACTCACTCTGTAACGTTAAAAATGTATTTTCCGAATACAGGGAGGTCTGAAACTTGGAAATTCGAATGCTTTGAGTTCGAATTTTTTGGCGATTATAATACTTTTTCTTTACTTCGTATATGAGAAAGTAAAAATGTTGAAATAATATCTAATGATGAATTATTCAGCGTTTATCGAACAACTACTGATCGTTAGCTACACTTAATTGAAAATTAATTGATCCTTCTACATTTCTTTTTAGAATCAAATTGAAGAAAAAGAAATCTATGTTGAAGAATATTGTAAGTATATTTTGATATCCTAAAATATTCGTCAATAGTAACTCGCTTGTTTTTTAAGAGTAGCAGATGGCTATTTAATGCAGTTCAGAACTAAGATCGCACAATTGTATGCAACATATTTTTGAGATATTAATTAAATATTTAACTGGATACTTTTATAAAAACTCTTAATATGGAATTCGATTTCGTATATCATTGTAGTGAAAAAAATGATTTTAGCTACAAAATATTTTGTTTTACGAGATTTATTTATAAAGAGATAATTTTGTAATTAGGAATCAAACCCCATCTATGTGCATTTGTTTTGCTGTACAAAGTTGAAGAATTGCAATTTGCATTATATTACACTATTTAGATAACAATAAATAAAATGTGAGTAACTAACATTACATTTTTTGGTATGATATTTTGTTAAAAAAATTAACTCAAAATATGTAATTTGGAAATTTCTAATTACATAACTTATTTAATTGGTTTTAAATTAGTATTTTTATGAAAAAAAACAAATTTAAAAGTATTTGATATTTAATAATCAATAGCACGAAGCATTAGAAAGAAGTATAAAGCAACGGAATAAATTAGCAAATGGTCTCTGTTTATACTTTTAAAAAATTCAATAAATATCTTCTTGCTTTTTTGCATTTAATGCAAAGAAGAAAAGAAAAGTAAAATTTAAGATTTATAGAAGGTGGTTGTTAGCTTTTTTTTAGCATTCTTTCTGAAAAAATATTCGACGAGTAAAATTGAACAACTGTTTCAGATCAAACCCCTTTCGAAGTAAATGTGACTCTTCCTGCTTTCATCTTGGAGAATGAACCTCAAATTAAAGTAGCAGTCACAGCGAAGTAGGTTATATTTCATATCCACCACTTTCTAACTTTTCGTATATTCTTAAAAATATTACAATGGATATTTATAGTAATTTATTTTATATATTGAATGAATGGAATAGCAATTCGGTCATGCAGATGCTATAAATAGAAATTATGATATTAGTTGATCTCTTACCCCTTCTCCCTCAATAGCCTGGAACTGTCAAACTATATAAGGTCACAATTTTTTAAAAAACTGTCCCGTCATTTATTTTAAAGCTATATTAAAGGGAAAGAAATAGGATTAGTTGTTATGACTTTTGTGCAATTTTTTGTTTCTAAAAGGCGATATAGTTTGGAAATGGGGACTATTTTACAATAAAGTTGGATATATTTTAGATAGAATAATAAGAAGCGCATGTGTAGAAGGCACGAAATAAGACCAATACATTTATGCATGAGCATTTTATAAAATCAAGACCAAATTTTATATGCATTATTTTGATTTAACGAAAATAGTAACTCTCAAAGATATATATATATATTTTTAATATGCCACATTTTTTTGCTAAATTTCTCATCACTAAAAAGGAAACTGCGAACATATTTAGAAAAAGTACTTCTTAGCGACGACGGATTTAGTTGAAATTTCATTCAGATTTGCAATTATAATAAAAAGTGTCATTCCAAGTTTCTTCTGCCTCTTTTGTTCAGATTTTATGATACCCTTCTCACAACCTTAGAACAAACAATAAGAGGCACAAATACAATTCAATACAAAAAATAGGCTTTTTTTTTTTTTTTTTTTTTTTTACTCAAGGAAGCATAAAATGTGTAGATTCATCTGCACGGCTGCATTTAATTACTTGACATTTACATTACTTTCGGGAAGCTACTGAAAGTGCTATATGTTCATCGAAAAATAATGCTGGTAAGTAATGAACACATATGCACATACGTTTTCTACTAAAATATTAAAAATGCAAAATATTTTGTTAATTTTAATGCGATTTATGAGACAAAAATTTGAACGATTGGGTCAGTAACACAGTGGAGTGATTACCGAGGTAAGCGAGCCGTATGCTGGAAATCAGAGTTCGATCTTCTATGCGCCATTTTATTTTATTTTTTCCTTTTAATTAAAAATTATTTAAATTAAATGAACAATTTACAAATATTTTTAATTTATTACTTTTTTGCAAAAATAAATGCTTATTTTCTTAATATTTTAATTGTAACATAATCTTTAAAAGCAAAATAATCATAAATATGAACACATTTTTTTGACAGAATTTCAAAATAATTTAAATTAATTTAACAGTTTACAAATAGTTTTAATAATTTTTATATTTTTTATGCAAAAATAAATGTTTATTCTATAAATATTTGAATTGCAATTTAATTTTTAAAAGAAAAATCATTCTAAATGTAACTTTAAAAGTTGTAAATAAATTAAATTATTTCATTTTAAAGTAATATAAAGTTTAAAATTTGAATTGTAACAAATTATTTATTATAATTCATTGAAGCCGCTATTATATCTGTATTAATTAGAGCTAATAATTTATTAAATATGTAAGCAAACGTTTTCTATATTAAATCGAGACGTATCGATAATTTTTTCCCTGTGAAAAATGGAAACCTTGAAGTCCGGAGAAGTAAGTACTCCTAAGTAAGCACAGAAGTCCAGAAAGTTATCCCGGAGATTTTTCACCAAAACAAGAGGACATATTATCAATTTACTATCTATCGTGTGACTATTAGCGTAATGAAATGGATATAAAACTTTGAAAAGATTCTGTATATTGCTACAAAAACTGTGCTGTATTGATAATATGATTGGAGAAAATTTTTTATTTGCTTTTGGAATAGCTTAATTTTTTTCCCTTTGTGCATATGTTCTTCCAGCTACACCAGCGGGGCGCCAGTGACCGGAAATTTAACGGTGAGAACGAGATTAGAGCCTTTACATTCCCAGTACAGGCCTTATGGACAAGTTCCAGAGACCAAGATGTTTTTTAACTATGTAAGAATTTTACTTTTCCTAATCAGTATCCTGATGTATATTAATAATACAACACACAATAATAAATATAAACATTTTACATGTAGAAAATTACTTTCAAATTACGTTCAAATATATGTTTCCAAATTCGGAAAAACAATAGTACCAGACTACCACTTTAAGCGTCAGGCATATTTTGATGTCGTTTCCGTCTAGCCCGTGATATCAGATTTCTTTGATATACTGACAACCAGATATTTATGTTAAGTTGCAATAAAACTGCACGTAATTAGACAGGTTATTTTGTGATCTCCGGATGAAAATTTGAATTTTTTTAACCCTTTGACAGGTGAAGATTCAGAACCTGTATTCCCTTAAAACAGTGGCGCTTGAATGTACAAAGACCGCTTCCTACGTTCCAGCCGTTATTAGCGTTCGTTGGAACGACTTTCAACGTTTCAGCCAGATGAAGAGTTAATATATGCTGTTAATCAACGATGAATAAGGCAGACTGAACGCACATTACATTGTCAGTCAACAATGACTGATGTGGCTTGAACGAAAAGTATGAAGTCGATTAGCGATGACTGATAGGGTGCAAAAGGAAAGTAGTAAGTCAGTCACTGATGAGTGACGCGGTCCGAATGGAAAGCTCGGTGTGTCACCGGTGACTGGTGTAGAGCTTAACTTGTTAACAGATGATGCGTATTGAATTTTTAATGAGAATGGAATTTGGATGGTTAACAGAGGCTCAGTCTGAATTTGGTAAAGGTTTCCCTTTTATTAGATAATGAATTTAAAAATGAATTTTTAGAATTGTCCTACAAGTGTAACACTTCGGTTCTTTTATTTACTCTCTGAATTACATGATGTGTATTCTTGTGTTTTTATTTATTCAATATCTATAGTGCATACACCAAATGAAATTCAACAGCTATGTTTTTTTGGTTAAATTCGTTTAATATTTATACTACACTTATTTTTTTTACAAACTTTGTGTGAACTAAATAACAAATTAATCAGGTTTTTCTCTCCATTGAACAAAGTAGCTCCATTTCTATTTTTGGTTCTCTTTTTTTTTATTTCTTGCCACCCATCCTTTTATTCTTATATACTTTCTCGAGATGAAGATCATCAAAACTTTGGTCTCCGTTCTAAATCTTTAGCATCAATTTATCTTAAATTGAGAGGAATCTTAATTTGGAGAGGAATCTTAAATTGGAATGTATAGTTACAAGTTGTGCTTTTTTCCTCTAAATTATGTTTCTATATGAATCCCTTGAGAATCTGTCCAACTTATTTGATTTTAATGATCTTTTATTATTTTGTTTATGTATGCCTCGATTAAATTTATTCGTCTACCTGGAGATCAGCACAAGCTCATCTACCAATTTAATCCCTTTGGGTTTATACAATGTCATGTCTAACTCATGAATTAAATTATGTAATTTTTACATTGAAATTTGTAGTTAAATCATAGAAAAAATTAATGTAAAATAAAGAAAAATAAATAAAAGCATATGGCTCTGTTCAATCTTTATACGTGTTTTTAAATAACGATGTCCTGAGTAGACAGTTTCACATAATTGATTACACAGATGTTTAGGTTAAGGATATTAATAAATATAATTTTTTTCTTATATTTTTCGTGTTTTTTTTTCAGTTTGAAGGTCATTTGGACGTGAATTTACCAATGTCCGAGCTTCGTCGTCTGCGCTCTACTTCAGACAGACCTTCCCGATTAAATGTATGGGTAGAGGTGGGAGAACGATTCTTGGATCAAATCGAAATAGGTTTTGCTGAGTCTCTACTCTACAAGGCAGACTTAAAACTAACCTTTTTGGGAGACAGTCCGCAAATCTTTAAGCCAACCATGCCTTTCAAGTGCTATGTGAGTATGTGTTAAGCTTTAATGCTATTCATTTCTTTATCATTATGATTTATGTTTTTAAGTCTATGCCTCATAAAGTCTATGAAACATCCAGTCCAATCTTTTTTACAGGTGTCTGTAGCATTCCTTGACGGTTCGTTGCCTTCCAAATGGCGGCTTAATGATCAGAGGCTGGAGCTGCGTACCCGGGTGCGATTCTCTGAAGGCCTAGAGCACGATTTAGATCCCAGACTCGAAACGATGTCGGCCCTACAATTTGGTATTTGGGAGATTTCCGTGGATCTAGTATCAGAATTAGGCTCCTTAACCGCTGTGAACAATGTTAAGTCGATGACTCTGGAGGTACTAATTTCTTTGCCTTATTTCACTTAGATTATATCAATTAGTAAATTAATAAAAGTTTTATTGTCGGATGCATTTACCTTATGCATTCTTGGTATTTATATCTTCTATAAATAATAAAAAGATCCGTAATTATGAGAGATATTTGCTAATGCAAATTCAATGTGAACCAATTGAAATTATAAATTTTCTTGACTCAAACTGCTTTTTTTAGGCTCGATACACTGATGAAACTGGTGCGCATGTGCGAACAAGTCTTCTTGTGTACGCTTCCTACGCTCCGACTCGCCGTCATCTTCAAGTGACTACTAGTTCCAGAGATGTCAAGGTAAGTTATTAACTATTGATAGACATTTAAAATAGATTTTATGTTAAAAATGCCATTGCGAATTTCCAGCATTATGCATTGCTTTGCTTACTTGCGTTAATTAATTCCATGTTAATGCTACTTATGTTAAGAGACTCTAATCGTAATTGTTTCTTAATGAAAATTGTACATGCAATTTTATGAACTAAATGATTTAATGCTCTTTTACTTTTGATAGGTGGGAGAATATCTCATAGTTCACGTTCGTGCAGACTATTACGTAGAAAAATTCTATTATCTGGTGAGTAATCTTCAGAAGGTTTTAACTACATATTAATGAATTTTTGAAAATTATTTAATTTGGATTAAAATACGAATGTCATAAATAATATGCAGTTCAATTTTATCGAATATCAATCAAGTTAATTTATCATTCACAAAACAATTAAATTAATACGCGAATTAATTACGAAATTATCAAATGCGAATGCGATTATAGAAACAAATTAATAGAAAAAAATAAGAATTTTTAAAAATAATTTATAGTTTTACCTGTGACAAAACAGTAAATATTCAAATTGGATCTCTTAAAGTCCCTTTGGAATCCTGACATCTCATTTTAATCAAATAAGCAATGTGATTTCACATGTCATCTGCCATCTACCTGCACTTTGTGAGGTAACACCACATTCTTTTTCTAGAAGCAAAATACCTTCAAAAATTAAATTGCTCGGTGCACTTCAACATTTCGCAGGAGCATAAAATGATTTATTAAGTTGTTTTTTGCTGAAACGCAGTGAATAGAATGATCAGCCAGAATAGAATCTGTAAATAAAGACTTAGATTTAATTTTATAAGTGCATCAATAATTTAGAATTTTTTTTGTCAATTCTCGAATTGTTTGCCTAGAAATACGGTATGATTTACACTGGAATAATCCATAATGAATATTTTGGTGAAACCAACAGCACTTAGAACTTAAAAGCTTACAAACATAAATCATTCTTTTCAGAATTTTCTTTTATTATATATCAGAGTAAATTAATCATACATTAACCAATGAGATATTTAATAATTATATTTGGTATTTTAATATTTTTATTAGTATTTTAAGCTGAAGCATTAGGACTAGTTGCGAATATTTATGACAATAATCTTAACTTTATTGACAAATTTCCTTGATAATTTTTATGAATTACTTTTACTAATTTGATTTTCTGTATTTAATGGCTATAGAACATCTAATTATCCTTTTCTGAGTCATTTCTGACATCTTACATTTTCATTTGCAGGTGATGTCGAAGGGCATTGTATTGCTGAGCGGCGCGGAAGAAATGCCATTTAGCATCAAGACGTTCGCCATCCCTTGCTCATCTGCAATGACCCCCACGGCCTCACTGATCGTTTGGGACGTAGCCCGCGAAGGAGAAGTGGTGGCCGATGCTCTTACTTTTCCAGTGGATGGCCTTTCCAGAAACAATGTGAGTATGCTATTTATGAGTGGTCATTTTCATTAATGTTAATGTTTTCTGTCAAAATGGGTTTAGTTTTCACAGTTCTATGAAAAGTCTTTTCTTAGTTGTTAACAGCCCACGTTCTACTTCGGTTGTTATCACTCTATTTCAGTTGTTATCAACCCATATCTACTACTGGACATTGCCATTTAACCAAATTCTTTATGGATATGGCATTTTCAAGGATTATCATGCCAGCGTTTTTTGTTAAAAATGATAAATGCTGGTACAGGAAGGTAATGGGGACGACTGTATACGTGATGAAAGAGTATGATCAAATGAATAATAACCATCTGACTAACTAGAAAAAAAAATGTGCTGAAATTCCAAAAATTGCTCTTGCCTGGAACTTTGCCATTTTTATTGCTGAAAAACTATTGACTAAAGAGCTAGAAAACGTTTAGTCAAAAATGTTTATGTACATCATTATAGCTTTTTTCATGTACTCTACTATTTCAGATTTTCTTTATTACTATTTTTATTTTTCCCTATTTTTTATTTCCTATTTGCATTTCGCTTTTTAAACCATTTGCTCTTTAATTCTATTGTTAGGCATTCAGTTGGGCTTTAAAACAAATAACCCAACTTCAGTTTTATCCTTTGGTGATTTGCGATTTGGTTTGATTACTTTGGTTTTGCAGGGAGCGGAAGGTTTGGATCTTGCATGTCATGCACAGTCACTTAGGTTGTCATTAGATTAATATCTGCCAACAAAATGCCAGAGAGATGTGATGTGCAGTTGAACTCCACTTCCACAGAAGGCTTTAGAGGATACCCTATTAGTCTATATAATAAGAAATTTAAGCAACAAGTATTTCAGATGACATATTCGCCATTTATTAATGAAAAACAAATATTAAAAAAGAACTAATTTCTTTAAAAATCTTATAGCTAGAAATTATATGTAGATAAGATTAGCGAAAAAGCTAAAATTTTAAAGAAATAATTGCTGATCATCAACTGTCACATCTTCTGTGACAGTTTCCTGTAACAAATGTCGAAATTAGAGAGGGGTATCATTTTGTCTGAATATTGTATCCTGAATTCTTCAACCTCGTTGGAATTCTGGAATAGAAAAACTCGTCAAAATGCCATTATACCGTTGTTCAGCTGCAGAACAGGTTTGAATCTCCATAGAAATCACTTAAAAAAAATAAGAGCTGATGTTTTTTTGATATTTTTTGAAGGGCATCTGATTCTGCTTTATCCTTTCAGTAAAATGATTTTTTGATATATTGAGAGCATTGAATAGTATTCCCTGAGAGTCGGATAGGTGGTTAGTGACTAGTTTGCTCAGAATGATTTGTTTCCACTGGGGTTGCAGAGAAATCAGATACCTGAGTGCACCACCAGCTTTCTGTCAATATATCTCCCGCCACTAACTGTTTCCCCAAGAATTTGGTTGCCAGTAACGTATCGACAGAAATCGTATATATGCATTTAGTTTTGGTGTTAATTCACCAAGCGAATTATTATTCATTGCGAAATTTCCAAAAATTTTACGTTACTTGATAATGGATCGCTTAAAAACCAAAACCAAATGTTTAAAAACAGTTCAGAAAAGTTTCAACCCTCTTCCTATTATTCTATTTTTGTACGGTTCAATTAGTTGCTTTTCTTTCTACAAGAATCAATAAAATTCTACCACTTTTTTATTACCACCTGTGGCTTTGAAATTAGCATACTTATCACATTCATAATTTTATTAATGTTTGAAGTGGGTTATTAAATGAAGGAAAGAGGGATGACAGTCGAATTTCATACAACATAACCGAAAAGAAAAAATTCCATATTCATCACTTAAGATAAAAAGAATATTTTGCACAAAAAAACCGTTTGAAGCGCTTTGAAAATGATAATTTAGTTAGATTAAGTTAGTTCATTCTATTTTTGGATTAAAAATTAAAATTTCTGAGGTAATCGCATTATTATTTTTGTTAGTATTTATATTAGGACTTGACTCGGTCTCAAAAAATGTTCTTTCAATCCCAACTCTAAAAAGAATAAAAAAAAGTCCATATCAAGATAAGGGAGATGAAGATTATTTTCCGTTCGTTTTTATTTTATCGCATACATAGAACAGAGAAAGTATAGTAATTATTAAAATAAATAAATAAAAAATAAAAATCGAATTTAAGATTTAGACGAATCTCCACGTTTTAGACATTCCAGAATTCGAAAAACACATTTTAAGAAAATTTCCGTCTGTCTGTATATCTGTCTGTGACAAAGATAACTCAAAAACACTTTGAGCTAGACAATTGAAATTTGGTATACTGTACATCAAATCTTGAGTAAAGTCTGTTCAGAGGAAGTTCATCTGTCCGACTGTTTGAATATACGAGTAAATTAACACAATAATAAGAAAACGAAGACAGCGATTTAACATATATAGTGTAGACACCTATCAAATTTTGAGTTTAATCCAACTAAGGGTGGACTGACTGTCGGTCTCTACTTTTAGAAACATGTAAGCGCGATAATTAAAAAACACAATGATTTAAATATATCAAGTTTCGTTTGGGATTTTGTGACTGCAAATGTACTTCTGTGTCAAACTTTTGCTTCAATCAGTTGTGAAAAATGCATCTAAAATACAGATACTATTTTCGGATTTATTAAGAGCATGACAGGGATTAATCGTCAAAAACCTCGCCAAGGATGACACTTTAGATTCAGTAAAAATGCTAAATTCACGCCAGTGGTTAATAATGCGTAATTTTTGCACTTCAGTGCTATGTAAAGCGTTCTTTGGGATAACACCTTTATTAGAGAGTATGCGAGAAAGTTTTAGGGAGACCACTCCATATGTTTGTTTTCCCCCCTGTTAGTAAGAAATTTAGACATGCAGCATAGGGTAGGAGTGAAATTATAGCTAAGGCAATTGTTTTCAATTACCAATAGATCTACTCCGAAAAATGATTCAATATTAGACGTTCTTAGTATGCTTCATCTATACTAGTGCATAATCTTACGAAATAAATTTCCTGGTGCAGTAACTATACTAGAAAAGCTAACATAAAAACTGAATTTTAGCTTTTCTCTTAACATTAGCTTTCGAAAACCTTTATATTAAGTCTTTGTCGAGAAAATTTGTCGGCGGATTCCATTTTGACCATCGATTTGCAAATACGTTCGGTTCAGAATAGTCTTAAATTTGAAGTCCCTTTGAAGTCAATTTATATTTTGGGTTCAGCAGACAGGGTTGCAGGGTCCCTACAAGACATTGCATTTCGAACCTCTCTTTAAATATTAGATAATTTGTGTTTGTATAAATTATGGATTTATATCGCAAGCCAACAAATTTTAAAAATATCTTCAATTCCAAGGAAAATGTTTTGATACAATTTTTAATAAAATGGTCATATATTAATGAACAGAATATTTATTTTCTTATAGTTCTCTGTGACACTCAATGACAAGAAAGATAAGACGGGGAATACGATTGAAGTGATTGTTGAGGGTCAACCCGGCACATATGTTGGCCTCTCAGCCATCGATCACCTGTTGCACAAAATGGACACTGGAGAAAATTTTAGCCCTTCAGAGGTAAAAAGTTAGGCAATTTTTTTTAATCATTTTTCTTTTAGTTGCTTAAAAGGGGAGAAGGATTTATTTGAAAATAAAGAATATCTACTTTGCCGCTTTGTCGGCTGTGCGACTACAATAAGAAACATTCTGAATTTTAGCATTGTATTAATGATTCGGCAACATGATTTGTCACGCCATTAAAAATAACATAATGCTATCTTGCATTCTCGCTGCCTATAACACTGAGTTATCTAATCAGTTGGATGAGCACGAGATGAATGGAAAAGAAGGAGAAAAAAGAAACAAAGATATGACAAACCATCCACGGGATCTCCACAGACAATGCCATCGGAGTCTCATTCTGCACAGCTATATTTAACATTTATCGAAACAATAATTAAATGAAGGGAGCAAAAGTACTTGAAAACAAATAGTGACAATGGATTGGACTTACAGACGTTGATATTTACAGACGCAAATTCTCTACACATTTGAGGAAATTAACTATGGGTAAACTAAACAGAGATTACTAATTAAAGAGAAAAAAAATAAAAAAAAATTTAAAAAAATGTTAAAAATGATATTGATTTCGATAAAAATATATTATGCTTACTTTACTTTCTCATGCACGAAATATGCAGAGAGCAAATATTTCAGTTTGAAATTTTGACCTATTTCCACACCTCAGATCCAAAACACGCACTTGTCTGTCTGTGGACCGAATAATTTTAAAATACTTTGAATAATTGAAAATTGAAACAAAGGAAATTTGGTTTGTCGACTATACATCATATTTGTAGATTTCTTCCAAATTTTGAGCAAAATCTATTCAGGGATACTTGTCTATCTACTTGTCTGCCCGAGTGCAAGAAAACATAATAATTACAAAATGTAAAGAATTAGATATGTGGAATTTGATGCCCAGTTTTAGGATCTAAACCGTGAATCCGTATCAGTTTTTCAGCCAAATCTGTCGGCAGGTTTACCATCTGCCGGTTTTTACGTTTTTACGCAAGGAAATGCACTAACTAACAAGCACAGTAACTTAGATAAATGAAAATCTGTATGCAATCTTGTCATTAAAAGTCTTATCTATTATCATATTAATTAATTATTCAAAGTGTTTTTGAATTATCGTGCTCATTAATAGGCATATGAAATGACAGTTATCCTGACGTAATTCCAGAAATCTGTGTTTCAGACTGAAGAAAGTTTGGAACATGGACTTTCGTAAAATTCTCGTGGTCGATTTTTTTACTATTACAATATATACTTTGTAAATAGAAAACTATATAACTGTGTTTTATTGGACTGTTTATTGGCATAACCTTCTTTTTCAGGTGTTGGAGAAGATGAACTCTTTCAATGGGCAGGATATATGGTCTAGCAGGACCCTGTCCTATTCGTGGAGATCACGTAGCAACAAACCCAACCCTTTTGTCCACTATCCCTCCCTTTCATACGGAATCGACTCCCTCCATACTTTCCAGGTAAATATTTTTTTTTTTTTTTTTTTTTGCCATTTTTCCTTCCCCTAGATTTGTAGAATACGGTATTTCCCTATAATTGAGAAATTTCGTTAAATAAAATAAAATTTTGAAAATTTATACAAACAAATAAAATTGATGACATTCTTTTAATGCGAAATCTATATTAAAATCAATGGTATTCTTAGGTTAAATGTCAAGTATTTTGGATTGTCGCCTCGTTTTCAGTCAATTTACCAATTTATTGCTTGATTTCATCCTTTTGATGTTTTTGGTTATTATTTTAGAATCTATTACCCAAGAAACAGATGTTAATAACATCTTAAAGGTAAAAAAATATTAATTCAGAAATTAGCATTTTATTTATTGCCTTATATTAATAGTTTCTTAAAAAATTATGTTGATTATATCAAAGATGACTTTTATAAATAATAATGTCGTACATTTTAACTGCACGAAATGGTAAAGAGCCCATGTGGCCACAAATAAAAAATGTTAAGTTATAAATTAAAATTTTTTTTTCTATGCATGTTTAAGTATAAAAATTCACTACTTGAAAATATGAATACTTTTTTTCGGTACTAGTTGATATTTATCGTCCGCCGTTTACTTGGTGATTTTCATATCATGTCAGGTTCCATTTTACATAAGATGCCAAGATTCCGCAATGAATAATGCGTTACATTTGTTGATGCTTTATGGCTTTTTCTCAATCTCAACATCGAAATCAGAAAGTCCAGCGTTTTGAAATTGAATTTTGGCAGAGATTCCAAATATTTATCGGGCTTGGATCTGGAATCGTATGCCCACCTGCTTATGTAGGCCAAATGGAGACATGTGCTTTATGTTAGACAAGTAAATTATGTTACAATAGCTCGGAGAAATGATTAGAAAGTTGTATATTGGCAGCAGGTGATTAGCACAAATATATCTCTTGACTCCATTCTGGCTTTCATATGCCGCCTGAAGAAAGTACTGTACGAAATAGTTGCTAATAACTTCTCCCACATCTCTAGCATATGTGCTATTCAACTGCAGCCAATGTACTTCAAGCCACTAATTGGTTCTTCGGCTTTTTTGACACTAATATGCGCAAACCTCATGCGTATACCAGTATAGAGAAAGTGGCGGATTACTTTATTCATTGTCATCACACACCGTTTAAAAATTATGATTTTTATGTCTGTTCCAAAATAATACTCCTGTAACTACAAAACGTCTATTCAATTATTAAGTAACTCTAATAGCTATAGACACAGGAACATGGGAGGCGTAATTTAATTCAAAACGGGACATTAACTAATTAGTTACAATAGTTTTTTCAAGTTACTATAATCTTTTTTCTTGTTTTTCTTCATGCCTTTATCATTTTATGCTCCTTGATGGAAGGGTGCCTAATTGGCTGACTATCACTGGTGAAAGAAAAATAATATTTTGTTTAATCAAATGGTATAAGTTGATTTTTCTAAACTAATTGGGTTTTAATATTTCGATTGCTTATTTTTAATGCTTCCTTTTCCTTCTTTTTTTTTCTTACAGTATGCCGGTCTGCTTGTATTTACAGATGCCAATGTTCCAAAACGTCCTGGTAGGTCATCTTATCACTTACGGATTTACTTTATTTCCTCCGAATGAACAGGGTTAGCAAGAGATAAGTTATCCACTTCAGAGGGCTCTAAAATTCGTTTTATTGATCCAAATGAGATAAATTTTGAACTACAGATTGAGATGATGCACTCTATATTTATTAAATAAAAAAATAGTACAAAAATTCATCGTTAGGTGGCGTTGTAATACACATAAAACCATTTAATATGGTTTATAATTGTTAAATAAAGTAAAATTAAAATTTCTCAATACATCATCCTTCATTATTTACAATATTCTCTAATCGGAGAACCGTATTTTCTATAGATGTCCCGAATGAGTCTGCCGGAATCATTAAGAATATAACGCCGAATGTTGTCCTTCAGATCTGGTAGATATGATGGCCTTTGATGGTAGATATTGTCCTTCAAATAACCCCACAACTAAAAGTCGCAAGGGGTGTTGTCCGGCGAGCGATGAGGCCATGCTTTGGAAAATGACGGCAGATAACTCGTGCTTCTATGAAATGCTGCATTAACAACGCTTTACAAGATCAATATGAGGTGTACAACCATTCTGCATGAAAATGATGTCTTGAAGGCATCCACGCTGTAGAAGAGTTGGGATTACAAAATTCCTCAGCATATCATGGTACCGTTGTTCTGAGACGGAACAGGTTTGTATTTGAAGTTATCTCTTCAAAGAAATACTGTTCAATGATAAACCACACCATACTGTCACTTTTTCAGGATGCAAGGGTTATTCCTGAAAAAGTGACAGGTTTTCATCTGCCCAAATTCGATAGTTGTGGATGTTAACTTGCCTATTGAAACAAAAGTGGGCCTTATAACTCCACAGAATGTTCCATGAAAAAGTTGTGTCAACCACCATTCGAGCAAGGAACTGAAATGCAAAAGTTTTACGGACCTCTAAGTCCTCTTCTTGCAACAAGTGCACAGACTTGATTTTGTATGGATAAAAACGCAAAATCTGCCGTACGATTTTTTGTGCAGGTGAATATGGTATATCCAGAACACGGGAAACAACTAGCAAACTCACACTATTATGCGGTACTGACTCATTGCTTCAATGAGCGCGGTCGCAACATTTTCGAGGCTGGAAGACGGGATTTTTTTTTTCGTCCACCTCTTGGAAGAATGCCAAGTTGCACAGTTTTTTCAAATTTCTGCATCATCTTGCGTAGGGCACCTAGAGACATTGGACTTCTTCGTATTTGCTTCATGCGACAAAATTCTAAAAAGCTGTAACGCTTATTGGTTCTGACATGCGCTACAACAAATTATGTCTCACATTTTCAATCTATGCAAATAAATGCCATTTGTGTTACAACGTCATCTATTGGTGAATTTTTGTACTAATTTTTTTAATTAATAAATGTAAATCGATTCATTTGAATAATCCGTATTTCAAATTTTATCTTATTTGGATCAATAGAACGCATTTTAGAACTCTCTGAAGTGGGTAACTTATTTCTTGCTAACCCTGTATATACGTAACTAAAAATTTCAAAAATCTTTCTCTTCGTCTTAAATTGTGAGTCCGATTCCATAATGGACGGCAAGAAAGTAGTATTTGTTTTACTTTTCTTATTATATGCATCTCAAATGCTAAATTTCTTACGTAATGCTTTAAGATACACCAAAACATTAAAAAGAAGATATTATGACAATAATTTCGCTAAAGTTAAAAAAAAACTATTACATTTAAAAGGGTAAATGAAGATAGAAAACTGTTTATATCAGATTTTATTGTTGGATACATTCAAAGCCAGATTAAGCTGCTCTGTGGCCTTCAGACAATGCAAGCTTTGTGAATATCTCTCCCCTTCTCAGCTTCCGAAATCAGATATTCTTTATTGATTTTTATTGAGTATCTACTTGAAAGGATTTATAAGTAAAAATGTGAGTGTAAATTGAAGTAAGAAATATTTACTGGTGATTTATCTCCTGGTTAATTAGGTTTGGTATTGCGAATGTAAAAAAATCAGAATAAAATTAACGATTAAATTAAATGAAAAATGGTAAAAAATTACAACATTTTTAAAGCAGTCTAAATAATGAAATACATTGATTGTTGACGTGTGCTACAGTCAGATGACTAAAAGAAAAAAAAGAATTAATCGAATTTGAAAAAAAAAAAAAAGAAAGAAAGAAAGAAAATCTTTTAAGATAGCATAAGTTTTCTTTTTTCACTTAATCTAGTACATCAATGACTTACTGGAATTTCAGTTCGTTTGATTCGTTATTTTTTTGTGGATATTAAAATAAATTTTGAATATTATCCACATTTCTCTGGTTTAATTGATATGTTAATCCGTCTTATCAAAATGAGTTATAACTCGTTAAGGCATTAGTTAAATTTTTCATCTTTTTAAAATTGTGTATAAGGTATTAGATAAATTTATGTAAAAGAAAAAAATGCGTTTTAACTTCTTGTGGCATCCTCCTTCAGCAAAGTCGTAGACGGATTTTTTAAAAAAAATGTGATTGCTTCGCATGAAATTTGACCGAACAGTTATTTCAAAATTTATATTTCTGGTATCCGACGCTTGATTTTAAATTCAATTTTTTTCGAGTGTATGACTCTTGTAATTCTTATGTAAGTTTCTAAATTAGATTACCTTGAAAATACCGTAAAAGAAAATCCCGAAGACTCTAGGCAGTTGCCTACTTTACCTATTCGATAATCCGGCCATGAATGCACTTAATAGTACATATAAGTTGGCATATCCATCGAGACAAAAAAGAGGTTGTGCCTGGAATCTAACTTAACCCAATATCTTACAACATTTCGAATTACTGGTCTTTTAAATTTTCAAAAAGAATTCATAATATATATTTTTTTTATTAGCTATAATGAATAGCTTTTTGGAATCTGTGATTTTGTTTCCCTGCATGAAATTTCTTTTTGCTTCCGTTATAGAAGGATGTTCGAGTGGGATGGTTGCCTGCTTAGATGGTGCTTGTTACCAATCCCAGAAGCGCTGCGACGGGTTCGCGGATTGCAGAGATGCATCGGACGAGAGTGGATGTAAGTAACATTAGTGATCGAGTAGTTTACGAAGTAGTTACGATCGAGATACGAAGTTTTAAAGTAAAGACAAGTCTGCTACTTAAGCATTTTTAATTTCCGTAAGGAAATAGTCAAAATTGGACAAGTTATGAGCAATACCACCTTAAAGAGAATAGTATTATGTATATCCATGTCATAAGCAGAATGTGGCATAAATATGCAGAAGTAATTAAAGGAAGTAATAGAGAGAAGAATCACGTACCGTTCACCTGTACATCCAAAAATTATTCGTTTTCTTTACACGCCAGGGCCTTTTTTTCTCTAAAAAGAGGATTGATGATAAATTGCTATATGAGTAAATATGTTTTTATTTCCATTGGCGGCATAATAATGGTGAAGTGGCTACTTTACGGTTCCATCGATGACGTTTCACAACTATTCTTTTTTTTGGCGCTTTTGTTGATATTTTCGGCAGTTTGGTAATTCAGCTTATCTATAATATATTTCTTTTTTCGTTTACCTTATCAATCAACCAACCAAAACTACCCTATTATTGCAATACATTGTACATCTCTACGATATTGTTTGATATTCTGAATGCCAGACAATATAATGGAGATATCGTAACAACGATGTGTGACTTTTTCTGTTAATAGGATAAGCAATACTTTTTATTTATTTTATTGAACAGCATTTGCTATTTGATAGTTATAATTATACTTTTTATTATTTTAATCCTTTCTTCAATTCCACTACTCTAAAAATCGTTAAAAGAACAATAAAATGAGGAATAAATGAAAAAAAATTCAGAGTGTCCGATACTTACACTGATGAATGAAGGGAAGAACGAGCAGATGATCAAAAAGATACATACATATTACCATCCTACGACTTAACCCTTAAATGTATAGCAATGTAGATTTGCACCATATGTTTAAAACGTAATATAACTTTATGTAGCAACCTTTGCATAGTGTTTTTTTTTCAATTTAATTTTACCAAATCTATTTTATCGATTCCAAATGCAACTAGAATCTTTGACGGTTTATTTCTTTATCTGTGACAGTTTTCTGTCTGAGTACAATTTAATTCGACGGATGTTACGATTGACTTCAGATTTTATTTTTTAAAATAAAAATTCATGCATTTAAGGGTTAAAATGAAGGGAATACAATTTACTGCTTTCTCATTAGAATCCTAGCTTTTTATTTTTAATTTTATCCATTTTTATATCAATATTTTAAGTGTTGTACTTTTGGCGAGAAAACGGATGGGTAAGATACAATCACTTTTATGGTCTAAATCTTACAAAAAAAAAAAAAAAAAAACTTTAGGAGATATGGAAGAACTTGGAATGATTGCGTATTGTCCTTTTTTGTATTTTAACATCCTTATTTTTCACGACCAGGCCCTCCTCGTGATGAACAGGACATGGCTGAATTTTATCGAAGACGCCTCAACCGTCTAGAGAGGATGTACTATTCCTCCTGGATTTGGGAAGACATCAATGTCGGGTGAGTCTACCATTAAAAATATATCATATTTAAGTTTTCAGGTTGCTAAAATCACTATTTTTGCTTCTGTTCGTGGAATCTTTGCAAATGTACGGTATTATTTGTAAGTAATAGGAATTATTTCTGAAGGAAAAAAGCACTTAGATGGAGTCCGTCCACGTGCATTACTATAATATGATTCCATTCTCATTTTCTTTATTAAAAAAACAATAGGGTGGCGTTAAAAAAATTGAACACACCGATTTTTCGATATTTAAATGCATGGATATTTCGATAATCCCAAAAAATTCATGATTTTCATGAAAATTTTAACACATGGATATTTCGATATCTCTTCTGAGTCTTCAAATCAATTGTATAATTATAAATGTAAAATAAAGGAAGTAAAATTCATTCTTTACTTCCTTTACTAACTTTAAAAAGAATCCCTTTATGCACACGTAAGCAGACATTTTTTATTACATTCCTTGCATATCCAAAGAAAATGAGAAAGAAGGGGGGGGGGGTCTTTCCCCAACATATTGTGCAGAGGAGGAGAAGAACTAAGTTTCACATTTTATGCACAAAAGTGCTCCTGAGAAAATTCTCAACCTTTCATTAAGAGAATATTATTCAATATTCTTATGAGCTTCCCAAGTATTTTCAAAGTATTAGATCCACGATTTCTTATCTATTGCTTTTCAAAATAAAGGAGTGATCTGTTTAGAAGTTATAAAATATAGTGCCTGTAGGACACTTTCCTTCTGCATTTCGGCATTTATTGGAGATAATGCAACTGCAACGCCCAACATTACAAAATAATTATGGACTAAAATCAGTTTAATTATTGTCTAAACTTTGAATACCATACTTTTTTTTAGCTTTAAATGCTATGCAAAATGTACTTACTATAAAACACTTTCAATACTTAACAGAATATCTTTTAAAAAGTCACCGCCAGCCCATTATATTCCTACGCTCCAAAAAATATTTTGAAATGTGAATACTATTACTTAAGCTGGCGTTCACAATTCATTGGACCTTGATTCAAACATTTTATCCAATGCTTGAATCAAATGATTCGTCTTTTGAAGATATAAATGATTTTGCTACAGTGCATTTTACGGTTTGAGGTGCCAAATGATAGTGGACAAAGAAGTTGCAGTTATTGGTCTCATATTAATATTAGTAGTTTATTACAATTTAATAATTAAAAATAATAAAACATGGAAATGATTATTCGATTAATGTTGACAAAATGTTTCGTCTCATTTTCCTGTTGGCTTATATGAACAAATGACTTGCTATGAATGTTCGAGACCTATCTTGACTCTTGTGTAAAAGACTGATAACTAACGGAACATCTTCCAATTAGAATTTTCGGCATTTAATATTGGAAATTCTATGAATGTCCAATCTTGCGATGTTTAAAAAATCTATATAGTGACCGATGTTTGTGATATCAGTAGCGCCAGTTTTTGAGATATGAAGTCTCTACTAATAACAACTTATCTAATAGGATTCTTATAGAACTATTTTTTCATATATTTTTCTTTCAGTTTCTATAGAGTGTGACTGAAGTTACTGAAGTTACACTGATTTTATCCTCCCGTGATTAAAAAAATAGATTCAAGTTTGATTAAAAATTGATTAAAGTTCCATTAATTTTATCTTATACTTACAAATCCTCTCAATTTTTAAAAAGTTGGAACGCTTATTTATTATGTCCTAGAATTAAGCAAACATTTTTAAATGTTTATTTAATTATAGCAACAATTGTTTATATTTTTCAATGCACAAATATTATTTTTCTCCATATAACCTATCGATTTTTTTTCCTGTAAAGCTACTGTTTCCAATTTACACTCTTTCCATCTTTATAGACCTCGAGGTTACACCATCTTCTCCGTTCCGGTACCTCCTTTGCCCACCACGTGGTTGCTTGGAGCCTACGGAATGAATAGGGCCCAAGGTTTCGGAATGTTGCCCTCTCCCATCCAAGTAAGTCTGACCTCTTTTAATACTTATAAGAGTATTCTGTTTATGACTCTTCGTATATTTAAAAAAATGTAGGATGTTTTCAATGACACTAAAGGTACGGATACGAAATACTTTTTTTAAACATTCCATTGATTGATTTTGTTCAAAATTTAATTGAATTAGGCTTCAAATACCGATAAAAATTCGTTTTTCTAATTTTTTGTATTTTTGTCTTATTGGGTTAACATACAAATAAACAGAGGAATAATGTTGGTGGATTTAGTTCAATATTTATTAAAGATCCATAGTATTTTTTATAAAGATAGTATGCTATAACTGACCTTTATAATTCTTGCATATTTGGACTACTGTATTCACATACGCACGAACTTACAGATGACAAATATAATTGCAAAATCTTATATTTTGACTTAAAAGAGATATCAAGATTATGTTTTTTTTCTCAATTTCTGTCTATGTTTTATTCCTTTCTATAAAGAATATATTTAATAAATGGGCCACTTGATTAATCATGTTGAAAAGCGAATGTCTTG
This sequence comes from Argiope aurantia, assembly GCA_026543865.1. Lineage (NCBI taxonomy): Eukaryota > Metazoa > Arthropoda > Arachnida > Araneae > Araneidae > Argiope > Argiope aurantia. The sequence goes on from JAPMOR010006672.1 coordinate 43,001, forward strand.
TCAAATCATCACTTTACAAATTGTAAGCTTAAAATGACGTCAAAACGAAATACTGACATATCGCCTTTAATTAGATGATTTTTTTTTCTCGAAGTATTATATTCCGTCGTTTTGCATTCATTGGAAGAAAATATCTTTTTCCTTTTTGATTGGAGTGTTTTCTAATTCTTGTTTCGTCTCTTTATTCTGATACGTAACCAGCAGTCAAGTAAAGAAATGGTATTATATGCAGGACGATTACCGCTCACTTAATTTATTACTGAGATAAGTGAAGTTTTAAAGCTTAAAACTACTGAAATTAAAGTTATTTGAGTATATAGTTTGAATAATGTTTTGAAATAATGTTTTAGGCTATATTTGTCAACCACACATTCATAAAAAGTATATTTAATAAAATTACAATGCACGTGTGTTTAAATGCAGTTGTTAAAATAATGAAAAATATTGTAAAATATTTTGAAAAATTATTACAATTCTTGGAAATATTGTGATTAAACTCATTATCAGTAATAAAGAGAGGGAAAAAATTCATTTGGAATAATTGTTCATAGAAACTTTTGTTTTTTTTAAAATTCTAACATTAACATTGGCAAAAACATGTAAGTAAAAGATTTTATAAATCAATAAATTAGTTTCAGTTTAATTACAATAATAAAAAGATTTCTTACAAATTGTCTTTAGAAATAATTTATAATTTTTTAAAATTATCTGAACATGAGATTAGTGCTACTGTAGAGATAATAGTTTGAATATAGAATTGATTCTTGTGCTACAAAGAAAATGTTATAATATTTAGGAAAAACTAAAGATTTTGATTAATTCAGATAAATTAAAAATGTAATTAAAATTGAAAAATTTTCTTTGGTAGCACCTACTATATTGGTGTAGTTGATGTACATAAGAAGTTACTATACGCCTAATTTCATTGTTGTAAGCTTACTGGAGTATTGCACTCCATGGCATTCAAACTGCGCGCATCAGATAGTTTACAAATTGAGTATCATACTGAAAGCATTTTAATTTTAAAAACTATACTATAATCAAAAGTGTTTTATTGCTTGGCTTGTAAATTCATTGTTCAGCTCAAAAGGAGACCAATAATTAATTTATTTTTCTCTGACTAATTTGTGACATTCTTTGCAGTTCTCTTTCACCCGTCCTTTCGCCATGAACGTCGAGATGCCCTCCAAGTGCCGGATAGGGGAGCAGATTGGAATCAGAATCACAGTCTTCAACTACTTCCACTCAGAAATCGAAGTGAGCAGATATTTTGGGTTTAACTTTTAAAATGAAGCATATTCAGATTTTAATTAAATGCCTGATTATGAGTAGATGAAATATTAAACTATCCTTTTCTAATGGTGAATTTGGTTGAGAAATATAGAAGTGCTCTTTTGTTCTTTACTTTTTGTATGTCATAAAATAATAAAATTTGATGTTCCTTTCCGTCACAATTGTTACTTTTTATGATGCACTTCGTTCTTAATTGGCCTTCTTTTGCAACCAGCTGGTTCCTTGTGAATAATGGTAATGAATAATTGGAAATGTTTAATTTCAAGTAAATATCTTTTGCTTAACTTGTTCATGGTTCTCTCATGAAGTGTTCTCAAATGTCAAATTGTGATAGACGCAAAGCAATGTTATTTTAAAAGCTTTATACCTGTTTTGTATGCCGTGCAAATGAATCTTCCAAATGAGTCACCTCCCTTTGCATTATAATATCATTAAAAATATAGCTGTGTTACTGATCTATAGTTCTAGTTTCATGTTGTTTCCCATGGTCGTTTTCATTGACTTCCTGATTTCTCACTCAAAAATAAAATATAAACATAACTTCCATTTCCCGACTTTCAACATTGGAAGAAAAGAATGCGATTAAATGTTTGAGGAAACAAAGAAAATAATTCGAATTTCATTGTAGCAGTGAAAACTGATTTTGGAAATCATGCAAATTAAAATAATAATAATAATAAATTTCCGAAATGTAGAGAGATTTTGCGGCAATTAAATAGATATGATTTTAAATATAACGTTAGAACTTTTTAAGCGATATAAAATTATTTTTTATTCAATCATAGTTTTAGAAATTATTGCATAAAATTGTCAAAGTCTTAATTCCCACAAAAATTTAATTTTTCATTAAAATTCTTATTAAACTTTAAAAGAAATTTCTCTAAGAGACACATTCCCTTGCTTAAATGACCCTCTTTTAAAGTTGTCTGCAAACAAAACCATTGTTCAAAAAATTATAAAATTTTTGTATAGGACATAATGAAGGAATAAGAATTTTTGGGGGGGCGAATGAAAACATAACATCAAAATTTCTTTGCCATTTGGCATTTTTTATAACGAATTACACAATTACGATTGATTCTTTATTTAGGTTTCGTAACTTCTTATTCATAAATAATTTTAACACTATAACTCCTACTCCTTAAATGACACAATATCTAATGTGAACTATAAGTTATAATTAAAACACTTAAAAATCTTCTTGGTTACACCTTCGACAGCAATTATCTTCGGATGTGAATTCTCTGCTCTCATTTGAAACTTATAAAAATATCACTTTCAAATTAACATGAAAAAAAAA